>RJVU01057378.1:394589-453703 GCA_003731715.1 Anabarilius grahami
AAAAACAAACAGACAGCAGCCTATCCTGACGCATACGCTTGTATTGTTTTTCCATTTTAATAGCTAATTTGTGGTCCTTTGTGATCCCGTATGAAAATGTTAAACTCAGCATGTAACAGAATTTGCAATGTGACGTATTCGAGTGAAACGGCTTCACTAAAGGCTGATTTATACTTCTGCGCCGGACCTACGCCGGAGCCTCTGCACCGTAAGCTATGCGTCTGTTTTCATTTATACTTCTGCGTCGTTGTCCGCGTCGACGTGCATGCAAACCACTAGTAGGCAGTGTCCGCGGTCATGTTGAGTATCAAAACAAAAGCCGAAGAAGCAGCTTGTCATGTACGTTGTCAGAGAAGCTTACATAAAGAAACGGCAAATAGGTAACGAATTTTGTTGCAGTTTGACTGCGTGTTTCCTCTGAAACAGAGCGTTTTTCATTCCTATGGAAGTTGAAAACACTCGCTCTTCTCCGAGTGCTCCGCGCCAGTTTTTTGACCCGAGGGAGGGGTTAGCAGACCAATCGCAGCGCTTGCGGTCCGCGTAGAATTGACGCGTTGTTACATTTTTGAAGAGGTGCACGTCAGGCTACGTCGTAGGCTACGCGTGGTACAAACAGCCTAAGCCGTAGTTACGGCATACACTCGACACAGAAGTATAAATCAGCCTTAACAAGTCGTCTTTGCGTCATTACGTCACGTCTGTTTACATAAAGAAGGAGTCCCAGATAGTAGGCTATATGGCATGTGGAGGATACTGCAGATAGCGGATCGTTTATAAGGTTTGTTCGAGATGCATCGGAGCTGCGCAGACCGATCGGCGTATGACATCAAAGTCCCGAGAGAGATTTGAAGAGCATACGACTCCTTGTACTTGTCCTTGTACTCTCGCGGTACTTTGATGTCATACGCCGATCAGTCTGCGCAGCTCCAATGCATCTCGAACTAGCCTATAGAGTGCCCCAGGGATGACGCGTTTTTGTAGGCCAACCCGGAAGTTAGCGGCGCACGGGTTCCCTCGGTTGAAAGCCTATGCATTTTTCCCATAGATTTTTGGAAAATCGCAGAAAATAAGCTCTGTGTTTAACAAAGGGTTATGACACTTACACGTTTTGTCTATCAAGATAATCTTTACAAGTTAACACAACATTTATAGATTTTGAAGCCTAAATAAATTGGTCAGATATAAAAGGCTAACAGTAGGCTATAAACGGACTACAGCACACCATGGTCACAGATCAACGTCACCACCAAGCGTCCTCAAACTTTATTTAAAAAACAACGTTATTTAAAAACATGCTCGCTGATTATGTTCTGCGCTGTTATGAATACTTATCCACTTTTTCATGAGAAATGCTGTCCAAATGTCCAGTTTTTAATGATGACGTCTAAAGTCCCCGCCAAAGGAAGTAGTCCCTTTTAGCAATTTGTTAGCAACCGCCGATTTTAAGACACAGTAAAAGTTTAAAAAATCACAAGCGGGTTATAACTGGTGTGTTTTATGTCATAGATCAAAACGTGAAAGTATTTAGAGGCCTTGTTAACCACAGACCTTATTTCAGGCGATTTAGCAAAAACCCATTCAAAAAACCCATAGACTTGACGGCGTTGGAACCGGAAGTCCTAAAAATGCTAACTCACTTCCGGATTTTGCCTACAAAAATGCGTCATCCCTGAGGCACTCTATTGCCAGGGCTCGATTTGAGGGGGGATGCGGGGGGATGGCATCCCCCTTGTTGAAAAAAAATGACAGAAAGCATCCCCTCTGTAAAGCCACCATCCCCTTTAGATTAACAGTGTTATGTATTATGTAAAACTTATCATACGAAATTTTAAAATTCTCTGTATGATAATTAACAAACTATAAATAACAGTGATTGACCAATCAGAACTCAGTATTGTAACGTGCTGAGCACAGTCACGCCAGAGCTCTGATTCAAGCAAGCTTTCGTCATTTTTCGCGCTTGTTCAAAAGGATCAGGAGAACAGTTTAATCTTTCGACGTTCTTTAAAAAAAAAGATAAAGGGAAGATTTGATATTACTTTGATTAGTGTTTTAACAACATTCCCCTGACACATTAGAACGAATAATGAACATTGTGCAACTAAGTGCATTGTTTGAAAGGTTGACAGTGAATGTCATTACCGAGGTGATAATGCACACATGCATATAGGCTATGATAGCTACATATACACGTGTGTTTATTTATTTTATTTAATAAAAAAACTATGGGTTCTGTTCATACTCCGCTGTTTAAAACTGCATGAACCATCCATTCATGACACTAACAAAGACATACCACTAACTGTTCGATATGAGAACTCAAGCAAGAGTTGCATTTAATTCAGAAATAACTCTATTCTTTTTGTCCAAACTATCCAATGTTAGAGCTCTGGAGTGCTGAAAAGTGTGGGGCTCAAAAATAAGTGTCGTTTGGAACTCATTTATAGAGTTAATTTTTATTTTTTTAAAAATGTGTTGATAATGATTAAACACTTAAGTGCCCACATTGTGTGTGTGTGTGTGTGAGAGAGAGAGAGAGAGAGAGAGAGTCTGGTGGTCACTCCATAAATAATTTAATGAATAATGCCTATTTTTCTACTCTTTAAACCAATAAATAAAAATGTAGTATGACTTTCAAGTACATAACTTTCAACATGATTTTCGAGTATTTATTAAGTAAACAGCAAAAGAATAAACATTACAATGATACGTTGTTTCAAAGAAACAGGAAATTATATAAGAATGTAAAGTTTTTCTGTTTATTTTTTCATAATGATTGATGTACCACACTCCAGTTCAGTAGGTGGCAGTAATGCACCATAAGCTGGTTTGCAAACCAGTGTGAACCAAATGAACTGTGACCTCGTGTCCAGCTTACGTTCTATCACTTATTCTCAGGTGGGCAAAAGTGTTGATATCTCATGAAATGTAAAACAAGTTATCTTTGGCAACTTGTGTTTCAGTAAAATATGACTTTGTGCAATGTAGCATTGCAACACAGTTTGGCATGTGCGTGACACACAACCACTTGTTTGTGTGAAGTGTGCTTGTCATTGTGTGTGTGAGGTGATATTGATATTGCTATTTACCTTCAATGTTGCTTTTAAGTTAAGGCCATATATGCTTGAATGATTATGAAATTAAGAAACTGCAGTACTTCCTTTGTTTCTTATAAGATAAGATGACTAAGCAACAGTTGTGAAAGTTAGGTTTTTGAGTTTGATGTTTGTAACCAACCACAAAGTTTAACAATAAGAATGAAGAGAGCATGTTGCAACCTCAAGCGGAGGTGAGCCAGACGAAGACTTCAGTGAAGAAGAGGAAGAGTGCTAAAAGAAGACAACAGCATAAGCGAAGGACATACGGCTTAGTAAGCAAAAGCTACAGAGACTGATACGCCCAAAACAGGAAGATTGGATCATACAAGGCATTGATCAATTGATGAGTAATATGAAGTTGGAATTCCCCCAAAAATTGTATAAAAGTCTGAGGACCCTAATGAGGGGCGCTTAACAGCTTCTCCAATATTATTGCAATATTGCCAGTTTTTGACATCAGTTTGATTTGCAGTTTTGACGTGTTTTTGACGTCAGTTTGATGTTTTTTTTAAAACATCAATTAGATGTCAGTGTGTGAACGTCAAATGGACGTCATGTTTTTTATGTCAGTTTGATTTGCAGTTTTGACGTGTTTTTGACGTCAGTTTGATGTTTTTTTTAAAACATCAATTAGATGTCAGTGTGTGAACATCAAATGGACGTCAAGTTTTTGACATCAGTTTGATTTGCAGTTTTGACCTGTTTTTGACGTCAGTTTGATTTGCAGTTTTGACGTGTTTTTGACGTCAGTTTGATGTTTTTTTTTTAAATCAATTGGATGTCAGTGTGTGAACGTCAAATGGACGTCATGTTTTCTATGTCAGTTTGATTTGCAGTTTTGACGTGTTTTTGACGTCAGTTTGATGTTTTTTTTAAAACATCAATTAGATGTCAGTGTGTGAACATCAAATGGACGTCAAGTTTTTGACATCAGTTTGATTTGCAGTTTTGACCTGTTTTTGACGTCATTTTGATGAAAGTAATTAAACTTATCATTTTCATGGCGGATTGTAATCCAGAAAAGTCCAAATGACAATCATCAGTGACAACTGGAGATTCACCCGTAGTCAAAAGCAAAAGACTTCGGACTGCGTAGTGGCAACAGAAATTGAAATCTACATGTTAATCTAATACACATTAAATACACATGCACGATTTGACGTGATCTGAGCTAAGCAATCGTTAGATTTAATCACCATTGGCAGCGTGATTTCTTTCACTTCTGCATTTTTTCTCAGTTGGTCAGAACAAAAGTGTCAGACATGTTACTTATTTGTTCAGATGACATTTTCCGGTTTAAATTCTTATTTTGGTCATACTTATAAAACATAGAATCTGTGATTCCGAAGTATAGTATCCACACCAGTGCGGTGACTGACAGCAAACATTAGATTCATCCGCGCTGAAGAGCCGTGCCGATGCACAACGCATATAAAGATATTTCTGCAAATAACTGCAATTGCAGGTTTCAAACAGAGATGGTGACAAAGAGGCAAAACTTACGGACAGCTTTTAAAAAATAACTATTTACATGGATAAATTATTTATAATAAATACTGCAATATTCCATAAAAAACAAGAGGAGTTCATTTTGATTTCATGGTGACTTTAAACAGAAAACTGGACAAAAGTGATACTTATTATATTATTATTATTATTATTATTATTTTTTAAAGATTTTCCTAAAGTTGTTTGGTTCGGAAGTATTCATACTAAGGGGAAATGAACACAGAATGCATTTTTGTGTTAAAAACGTAAGATGTGGGCAGTGGAATGGGGAAAAAGGTGCATTTTTTAAAAAGTTGAAACTTGAGCCTAAGTTTTTAGAATCTCGTGTCATGCGCGAGACGTGGGAGCTATGGTCAAACATGTCCATCTAGTGCATGTTTACATAGAAAATACAAAGGAAAAGCAGTGCAGTGGAATGCAAAATGCATTTCTGTGTAAAGCAATCTAATACAATAATATGGTAATGGACTCCTTGCATTTGGAACCCACAGTAAGTTGACACTCCTTCTTTATATAAGCATTAAGAGCATAACGATGCCTATTCTAATTTTTATGACTAGTAGGTTAAAAAAATTCCATGCCAGCATTGCCTCGCTGTTTACATTATTGAGCCAGAACAAAGCAGCATTCAGTCTTTGTTTATCAACAGAGAGGCAAGGGGTGAAGTAAGTAATTTGCTTTGAATTTTCATATAACTTTTTTATCAGAAACATTTGGATTACATTGTTATCTTGTGTTTAGTTATAACAGATATAATTCACATATTTTTAGTAATCAGTTGTCTGTTCGGCACAAATAGTAGTCACTGGCCTCTGTTATGGACTTTTTAGACATCCAGATGTTGTAGCCACCCAGACTCCAGTTTCAGAATCAGAATCAGAATGTGCTTTATTCGCCAAGTGTGCACAAACACACAAGGAATTTGTTGTGGTTTTTACAGAAGCTCTTGGTACACACATACATATGACATGAGAACAGAAACATTTAAATAAGTAAACTAAGAAAATAATAAATAAGTAAAATAAAATAAATAATATCGGAAAAAAGTTACTCAAAACAGGACAAACAAACAAAAATAACAAAAGTACCAAGGCGCTACAAACCGAGGCGGCCATCCGCGGCGCCATCTTGATCTATGTCAGTTTGTGACCTGACATTCCAGCCTTGTCTCATCTTGAACCCCCAGTTTTCAGTCTGCTCCTTGGAGACGAGGTGACAGAACAGAAAATAAGCAATGCTGTCATCTGGGATTGCAAGTCAGCGTCAGGGAGGAAGGGAATTCAAGATGTCCCTAAACACGCTGCAGAACAGTGTCCTAATGCAAGTATGTAATGGGTTCTGACCACTTCACAGATATAAATTCCCCTTCCCCACTGCGTATTCCCAATGCAGAGGGAAGCTGATTTATATGTGCTGTGAAAGACATGCTGACACTACAGTTATTTTCTCCATGATTTCATCAACTCATAGCTGAAAATGCAAATCCATACCATGCTGGCGTTGACCACCATTTTTTTTGCTCTCACTTTTTGCCTGAACACACCACAGATTTATGGATGTGACACTGAGGGTTGATAATAGTGTAATTGGATTTCTTCACAGCATGCTTTTCAGCACATCATTTCTGATTGATTGTACACTAGATTCAAGTCAAAGAGGTGAGATTGTCACTGATATTTTCAGAAATATTGATTGAATGGGTGAAAATATGTGAAAACAATACAATGGCTTACATTAGAGCTTATTCTATTTGGATTTGCACCAGACCACAGGATTGTGCAACATTCAGACTTGAATTGAGAATGCCTTATCATTACCAATTCTGTTCCTGAATTTCAGCTGAGGATGCAGAACTGAATATAAAAAATTTAAATTGAAATGAATTGAAATTCAAAGAATTCAATGTCATATCTAACTAGAAAAGCAAAGTTTGGCAAGAAAAGCTTTGAATGTTGACTTGAAAAAGGTCTGTTTGAAAGCTTTGAAGATAGATAGCAAGGACCTCATGCAAACTGAATGTGGTTTATAGAGGAACTGCTATTAATAATTGTGAAACTTAGTCTAGGATGTGAAGTTAGAAGCAGTGTTGGTGTGTGCTGTCAAGATATGTGATCATACAACCCTATAGTTGTCTTCAGGCAATGAAGGGAATTAACATATAGAACATTTCACAGAACAGGCTTGCATTTTTAAGAGTTACTTGAGGCTATTTCTGTGTCAAGGTTAGAGCATTAAGAGGCTATGGTTTGAAAATGATCTCTTCTACAACCGATGTAATTCTGCAGGTGAATTGAGCTCTTTCTAATTTTATACATTCATATTGAACAATACAAGTATTGAGTAGGGAGGTCCACTGCAAGTCCAAATGTTTTTTGAGTTGAAACCAGGCCAGTGCAATGAATCCATCTCCTCTTTCAAGCTGTCAAATACTAATTCTGTTGCTCTTATCTCCTTAGAGATTTTGACTGGCTTTGTTTATCAGACTTGTTTGTGCAATATATTTGACACACCATTTGTCACAGCTGCAGGTTGGCTTGATGTAGCACTGCCTCATTACAAAGTTATTGTGACCTTATGTGACTGTGGATTATGGAGCCCATCTGTAGTGACTGTCCAGCTGCAACATTCTTAAGGCTTTCAAATGCTAAGGGTGCTCATTACTGCTCTTTATTTATTACGTTATTTCACTTTAAATCATTTACAAATTATTATATGAACTTATTAATGAGTCTAACCCCAAGTTTTGTGATAAATAAACAACTCTGGTAATTTCTGGTCAATCTAAGTAACTGTCACCAAAGCAAAGTGTGTTATCTCAAACAAGTGAATTTTCAAGAGTGTTTCCAAGACTGACCTGAAACACCCACAGAGTGATGCATTCTTTGTTTGTTCATCAAACAATCAAACTGCTTTTATACTCAGGCACATGATGTTGTTGTTTTTTTAAAACCTGCCGCTACCTCTAATCACGTTTTCTAAAAGAGAGTGCAGTTAGGTAAGGCCTTGGCATGAGTTTTAATGGACTCTAATGGGCTTGTTTGACCCTGGGGAAAACCATTCTGAGTTACAGTAGCCTACATGGTGATGATTCAGTCCTATATAGGTAAGTTCTGTTTTAAGTGAGTTTCTGTTACTATATAAGCAGCTAATGTTAAATTAATAAAATTAGGGAATTATTAGGGATTCCAAAATGTTTTCATATGGTAATAGTAATCAAGTAATCAGATTTAAGTTTGAAGTTCAAATTTCAAAACACAAGTATCATGTCTNAGATACTTCTTTTAAAACATTAAAAAATCTTACTGACCCAAAACTTTTGAACGGTAGTGTATAATATATATATATCCTATATGAATCCTATATTCAGATGCAAAAGCATCTAAGTGCCATCTGAAATTTTCTTATAAAATAAGCATTTTTATCAAGCTCCTTTTCATTGCCATTAAAGTGAAATAACTGAACATAAACATACAAGCTTGATAAAAATGCTCATTTTATAAGAAAATTTCAGATGGCACTTAGATGCTTTTGCATCTGAATATAGGATTCATATAGGATATATATATATTATACACTACCGTTCAAAAGTTTTGGGTCAGTAAGATTTTTTAATGTTTTAAAAGAAGTATCTTCTGCTCACAAAGCCTGCATTTATTTGATTAAAAATACAAACAAAAACAGTAATATTGTGAAATATTATTCCAATTTAAAACAGCTGTTTCTATGTCAATATACAGTAAAGTGTAATTTATTCCTGTGATCAAAGCTGAATTTTCAGCATCATTACTCCAGTCTTCAGTGTCACATGATCCTTCAGAAATCATTCTAATATGCTGATTTGATGCTCAAGAAACATTCATTATTATTATCAATGTTGAAAACAGCTATTTACATTTTTATTTCATGATGCTATGATGAATAGAAAGTTCAAAATAACAGCATTTGTCTGAAATCTAAATCTTTTGTAACATTAAACACTACCGTTCAAAAGTTTGGGGTCAGTAAGAATTTTAATTTTATTTTTGGGGGATAGAAATAAAATTAATCAATACTTTTATTCATTGAGGATGAGTTAAACTGATCAAAAGTTACAGTAAAGACAATTATAATGTTAGAAAATATTCTATTTTAAATAAATGCTGTTCTTTTGAACTTTCTATTCATCGAAGAATTTTGAAAAAAAAAATTGTACACAACTGTTTTCAACATTGATAATAATAATGAATGTTTCTTGAGCATCAAATCATCATATTAGATTGATTTCTGAAGGATCATGTGAGACTGAAGACTGAAGTAATGATGCTGAAAATTCAGCTTTGATCACAGGAATAAATGACACTTTACTGTATATTGACATAGAAACAGCTGTTTTAAATTGGAATAATATTTCACAATATTACTGTTTTTGTTTGTATTTTTAATCAAATAAATGCAGGCTTGGTGAGCAGAAGATACTTCTTTTAAAACATTAAAAAATCGTACTGACCCCAAACTTTTGAACGGTAGTGTATATATATATATATATAGTTCCCATAAAAATGTTTTTGTTTGTGTCATGGCCCATTTGCCCTCTTTCCAGCATGCAGGCTACTTAATATGATTGCATTGTTTGACCTTATGATGGTGTTGTTGATTTTGTTGTCAAATTTAGCAATATGTTGTCTTGTGATGTCTGGATGAGTTTACTCATTGTGGTTTAACTATGAATAGTTGAGGTCTGAATGCAAAGGGATTTTATTTATGGTCTTGTTGGTTGGTTGGGTGTTGTCCATAGTGTAAGTGCACAATATGTAGCCTACCTACTTCTCATTGAAGAAGTGCATACTAATGAACATTTTGGATCTGCTGTAATCTTTACGTTTTATGTAGCTACTTCTTAACATAACCAAACCAAATGAAGTCGCCTTAGTTGGCCTGAGGAACTATACAGCAAAAACGTCTCAAATAGACCCTGTTTAACGAAACATAAGAATGATAAATATTTATCAATAGACTATACTTTTATAAATCGCGGGTATATCACAAAAACTGTTTAAAAAGTACTTAGGACAGTTGACGTGCTATATCTAATTGCAAGAGACGACTTCACATTTTTGTTAAATAAATACAAATAAATAGGCTAACTTAAAATCACCATTAAAACAAATGTCCAGGTGTTTTAAATAAATGTAAATGTTTAATCACATTTTACATGATAATATTATTTTGTGGCGCTAAATAGCTATAGGATAATAGACTAGGTTACCTTGCTAGTAAAGCTTTGTAATGTAGGCTACAAAACGACTAAATACTACATTTAGCCAGAAACGGCAAATTAACTAATAGGCCTATGCTATAAAGCAAACTATAAACGTAAAAATAAGAGTTTCATCATATCAGGGCGTCTTTTAGTGGCATCCCATTTCAAATGACCAGCAAGTATTTCAATGGGACAGTCAGTGCTGCTGTTGGATAACGCACGTCACATTTCTCCTCAACCACCGCGAGCTGCATGCTTGCTCACTTTCTGTTTGCACTTTGCAACTTCGCGAGAGTCTCTGCTTGTCCGCTGGCGTGATATGAACTACAGACTCAAGATAATAAAGCCTTAATGTTAATAGTGCTCGATGTTTGCTTAATGTTACTTAGGGAAATGAGAGCTAAATCGCTGCGCGTGCTGTTTGGAGATACAGAGAACATCACCTCTATCACTGTCAGTATGAGTAAATGACCTACGGACATACTATCATGTAAGTGTCATCATTTAGATTTTTCTTTCAGGTTATGTTAAGTCTTATTATGAATGGTTATGTTATATAGCCTATCTTGTTTTCTTTCATTTCTTTTCAAATCAGTGCTCCTAGCCTACTGTTGAACAATTTTACAACACAATTGTACTTTTGCTCTATTGCCACGTCTTAATATGCCTTTCAGATCTAAAATTATGTAATTTAGGCGTATGATGTAGCCTATAAATAGATTAGGCTGATAATGCATAGACATGATAAAAGTTATTGGGGTAATTCTACTAGGTGCCTTTTCCATTTTGTAAAGGTTATTTTTTAATATATGATGGGGAAATAGCTTTGAAACGTAGTACCACAGTTGATGGCGTCAGTGTTGACAGTTTTACAGTTCGTTTAGTCATTAAAAGCTTTGTGAGGTGAGGTTATGACAGTCTTAAAAAGAGAATTTGATGCTGATACTTCAACAAATTTCCAGGTTTTGGTAAGCAAATGTTTACTGTACAAAATCATCATAACAGTGATGACTTTTTAAGATTGTACCTCATCAATATATGTGCTAAAACAGATTTGGAAACTAAAGACTGCAACAGGCCACAAAGGCATCTTCATTTAATGTATTTTTGTTTACATTTTAAGAAAAGTGCCTAAAATAACACACAATAAAAGTAGGTGTCAGCTTTTCATTGTTGAAGTCATTATTTACATGTATTCATGAGGGACACAAAAGACTCATTGGCTACTTGGAACACGATACTTATGGAAGCTGCTTTTCAAATGTTTTCCATCCATGAGCCATAAATGTAACCTTTTTAATAATGGGTTCACTGTAAATGACAACAGTCGTCCTGTTTATAATAGCTTATGTATTAATGCATTTAGTTGAATGCTTGAGTGTGCTTTCAACTGAATTCCTTTGTTGAACAAATGTGGGTTATAGTGTGTGCAACGTTTCTCACGATTTAATGAGCAATTTAACAAGCTATAAAAGGCCTTTGACATGTGACATGTGGCATGTGGCCAAGTATGGTGACCCATACTCGGAATTTGTGCTCTGCATTTAACCCATCCAAGTGCACACACACAGCAGTGAACACACACACCGTGAACACACACCCGGAGCAGTGGGCAGCCATTGCTGCGGCGCCCGGGGAGCAGTTGGGGGTACGGTGCCTTGCTCAAGGGTCTCACCTCAGTCGTGGTATTGAGGGTGGGGAGAGTGCTGGACATTCACTCCCCTCACCGACAATCCCTGCCGGACCTGAGATTCGAACCCATGACCTTTGGGTTACAAGTCCGACTCTCTATCCATTAGGCCACGACTGCCCCCTTTGGCAGTGTTTACAGCAAGTCAGTTATATTGTGTACAATGCAATATATTTTCATTTACATTTGTGATGGGAGAGCATCAGTTAAACAGTCATTGCATATCCATTTTTGGTAGCAAATGATCAAAATATATGAAAACGACACCACGGCACGTTTCATATTTCATTTCAGCTCAGTAGCTGTAATATGTATTACAATATGAATTCAATACAGTGGCTCTGCATGTAAACCCGGCACTTGAGATATGTGTATTGTTCTCTCCTCTTTGCTGTAATTTGTGGCTGACTTTGTTTCTCGCAGCATCTCGTTCTCTCCAGCATGTGGCTGATCTTTTAGAGGCAAAGGGCAGTGTGGCACGTGAAACGGTTTTCTGGAATGTCTTGGCCAATATGGTGTCTCCCTCTTGGTTTTGTTAGGAAACAAACACAACATTTAATCAGTCCTTTTAAGCAAACAGTAATTGCCCTCTTGGGGATGCGAGATAAGAACTAACATTAAAAGCATGACTAGAAGAGAAGAGTAATCTTCCTGTGAACCAATGAGGTGTCTGCTCCAGTGCCACCCGCCTGAGCTAATAAGGGTGTTTTGCGAGGGTAATGTCTGGTTTGAGCACCAGATTGTGTGAGGAAAGCTATAACCCAGTGGGATGGTGGCCCCACAAGTGGCTGTTTTCAAACTTACTAATGAACTCATAGCATTTAAGTGTATAATTAAATATGTGGAGTAATTTGTAGTTTGAAACATCTACAGTAGTGGCAGATTTTATTGCGCCAACAGTTCACAGCAAAGGTTGAGGTTGAGGTTAATGACTGCTGAAACTATATGCATATGGTTTTTTGTGGTCAGACTTTTTCCCCTCACCTACCATAAATGCAATGTAGTTTCATTGGAAAAGCACAGACCTCTAGCGCTGATGTAAAGTGCGCAGCATGCTAAGCGTATCAGCGAGTTCCATTGAGCGGTTTGATCTGTTTAGCAACCTGACACTGACTTCAGCAGAAACATGCCATATGTCAAGCTATATCATATTACAACATCAGACATATGCTTATCTTGCATACCCATCTCACTTCTCAGAACCGGAGGCTTGATCTAGATCATGATTAACCATGCTGAATTTTTGAATGGCTGGATTAGTAGAATCCTGTGCAAACATTCCCAACATGTCAAGTGGGTTATGTAAAAAGTAAAAACCCTAACAGTCCACCAGGTCTCCGATGAAGCGCATTGTTGTTTGTCTCTCTCCACATTAGACGGTGTAACTCAACACGTTCTGTATTGGCTGTAATCTTCAGCCCCTTGTGGTCCTCTGGACAAAAGTAGAAGCTTTTAGTGAAGCTATTGGTGTAGTCACTTGTGGCAGTATTGACGTGTGAGAATAAAATACGAGGTAAGGTCATTGTCGACGGTTTGGATGGCTCAGAACAATGGTTTATACCATTCTTTTGGCATTTACAATTACAGCTTTTATTTATCAAAAAATAAATGTTTAAAAATACAGCAAGTGATTGATAAGATAAGCTTCTAAATGTGCACCGATCAGGCATAACATTATGAGCACTGACAGGTGAAGTGAATAACACTGATCATCTCTTCATCACGGCACCTGTTAGTGGGTGGGATATATTAGGCAGCAAGTGAACATTTTGTCCTCAAAGTTGATGTGTTAGAAGCAGGAAAAATGGGCAAGTCTAAGGATTTGAGCAAGTTTGACAAGAGCCAAATTGTGATGGCTAGACGGCTGGGTCAGAGCATCTCCAAAACTGCAGCTCTTGTGGGGTGTTCCTGGTCAGTATCTATCAAAAGTGGTCCAAGGAAGGAACAGTGGTGAACCGGTGACAGGGTCATGGGCGGCCAAGGCTCATTGATGTACGTGGGAGCGAAGGCTGGCCCGTGTGTTCCGATCCAACAGACAAGCTACTGTAGCTCAAATTGCTCAAGAAGTTAATGTTGGTTCTGATAGAAAGGTGTCAGAATACACAGTGCATCACGGTTTGTTGCGTATGGGGCTGCATAGCCGCAGACCAGTCAGGATGCCCATGCTGACCCCTGTCCACCCTGTGGGTGGGATATATTAGGCAGCAAGTGAATATTTTGTACACCCTTTCATGGAAACGGTATTCCCTGGTTGCTGTGGCCTCTTTCAGCAGAATAATGCACACTGCCACAAAACAAAAATGAACCAGGAATGGTTTGAGGAGCACAACAATGAGTTCGAGGTGTTGACTTGACCTCCAAATTCCCCAGATCTCAATCCAATCGAGCGTCTGTGGGACGTGCTGAACAAACAAGTCTGATCCATGGAGGCTCCACCTCGCAACTTACAGGACTTAAAAGATCTGCTGCTAACATCTTGGTGTCAGATACCACAGATCACCTTCAGGGGTCTAGTGGAGTCCATGCCTCGACGGGTCAGGGCTGTTTTGGCAGCAAAAGTGGGACCAACACAATATTAGGAAGGTGGTCATAATGTTATGCCTGATCGGTGTATATGTGTTGTTCACAATTTTGAAACATGAATGCTGTTGTCTGCATGTTCTTTGTTCGTGTAGTTAGGGCTCAGAAGTTGTTTGGACTGTTTTTCCTCAAACATGCAAAGTTCCAGTTAATTATTTTCAAGTTAATGTTTATTATCAGCAATGTTATCAACAAGGACCTATTATGCTTTTATTATCAGACTTTTATTAGAAGATAATGAATGAAGCGTGTCTTTCAACCTACACGCTGTTTATATAATACAACATTCTTAAAAATTCTGTCATTAATTACACACCCTTGTATGGTTCCACTCCCGTAAGACCTTCGTTCATCTTCAGAACACAAATTAAGATATTTTTGATGAAATCCGAGAGCTCTCTGACTCCTCCATAGACAGCAATTTAATTACCACTTTCAAGGCCCAGAAAGGTAACAAAGACATTTTTAAAATGGTCCACGTGACTACAGTGGTTCAACCTTAATGTTATGAAGCAACGAATATACTTTTTGTGTGCAAAAAACAAAACAAAAATAACAACCTTATTCAACAATTTCTTCTCTGCTGTGTCATTCTCATACGCTGTTTACGTTCAGTGCTTCCAGGCTGGATTTTGCCCGCAAAAGGATGTTACACTGAAAGTTCTTTGAGGAATCCAAAATGGTTCTTCTATGGCTTCTATCACTGTAAAAACCTTCAGACCTTTATTTTTTAGAGTGTAGGAAAGGAGAAAGTACACACACAAACAATTACAATCATTACCAGAAATGTACAAATGACCTTTTTGCTTGAGGACATAATGATAGTAAACATTCAATCAGTTACAGGCTTCATTTGAATACACATTTGTGAGAATGTTGTGAGTCTTGAAGCACATTTTTCTTAAAGTGTTCTCTCTTTTTGGTAGTGATTTTCAACTCTTTACCCTATCCTGACCCTACTAAACTATTTGGCCACTTCAGTGTCACATAAACTAATCCTTCTCTGCTTTGAAGTTTTTCTCAGCATGACACTGCATCTAGTTTCCTTTTAAACATTGCTCTGGTTTTTTTGCTAAGCAGGTGCCAGCAATTTCCTCGTCTGTGCTACATTGCTGCCAAGTTACAGCCTGTCAACACAATTACAGATGAAACAGAACAATAGCAGAAGTGGACCAGATGCACCAGATGAAATGTGGAGGTGTTTCCTCTGAGCTTTATCAAAAAACAGCATGAAGCCGGCCGAGTGAGCATGGCGCGAATTTAGTGTTGAACTCTCTCTCCCCGTTCTGCAGGGTTTCTGTCTTCAGAAAACATATCGTCATGTTGATACCTCTTCTTAATTGCGATTCGGGGTAAAGGTGATTAGCATTTGTGACCGTGCCTAAAGCGGCCGACCAGTTTAAGCCAAATTAAACCTCACCAATAAAACTCTTGACTGGGGACTTGAGTGGAAAATGTGGCACTTTTATTGAAGTCATTAATTCGCCTTGCAGGATGCCTGCCCTGGTCTCTCTAGAGACACACGGCCGCCTCTCCACTGGAGCATAAAACACAGTTAGGAAAGGATTAAATACCTGCCCTGAATCAATACCAAGGGAGACAAGCAGTTCTTACTCAGCTCACCTGCCATGGTCAGCCTGCTATGTGTACGCTGTGTACTGATATAATGGACCTTTCCTTGTAAAGCACATTGCCCATCTCAGAAACTTTTATAAGAGAACAAATAAAAAGGCGGTGGTTACAAAGGAAGATTTTAAGTATCGCTTAACAGATTTAGTGAGTAGCAATTCGATTTGACAAAATCTGAATTTAATCCATTATTTGTTTAATTAATATGGATGAAAAACTTTACATTCTCTCAAAAGTGTATTCTAATGAAGCCCATAACTGATGTTTATTGTCATTATGACCTCGAGCACAGAGGTTCATTTGTGTGTAATTCAAAGGTTAAGAAGTTTTGTTTTGTGTATCTCTGAATGTTTGCATGTGTGTGTCTGCATAAGAAATAGACATATCAGGAAGTCAGTTGAGGGTTTTTTTCTTGCTTATGTAATGTAGAACTTACACAACAAGTTATAGGGGTTTTTATATAAGTAAAAGAGATTGTTCATCCACAAAAAGAGATATTCACAATATCCAGATTCCAGACTGATCTTTTATATTCACTACTGTTAGGAAATTAAAAGAACCATTTAATTAATCAAAAGTGACAATAAAGGCATTTGTAAAAGATTTATAATGTTACAAAAAGAACTTTATATTCATCAAAGAATCCTTTCCCACAGAATTATTAAGCAGCACAACTATTTTCAACATTGCTAGTAATAAGAAATGTTACTTGAGCACCAAATCATCATATTAGAATGATTTCTGAAGGATCATGTGACACTGAAGACTGGAGTAATGATTCTGAAAATTCAGCTTTGCCATCACAGGAATAAATTACATTTTAAAATTTATTAAAAATAGAAAACAGTTATATAAATGTTTTTTTTTGTTTTTTTTTTTTTCAGTATTATGTTTTTTATCAAATAAATGCAGGCTTGGCAAGCATAAGACTTAAAACATAAAAACATTAAAAACAATTACCGACCCCAAACTTTCGAAAAGCTCATACAATTGCCATAAAAGAAACCTATATGAATTGTGTTATTTTTTAAACTTTTGAAGCTATTTGACTGCAGACAGAAATTGTTGTTTGCTGAAAATCTCCCCCTATACAGCAGCACAAAAATTTGACTCTCATTTGCACATTTTCAAAATTGCTGCAGTGATGAGACACAAGAGAACTATTTATGTTTGAACACATGCAAACAGAAGTGACTTTTGAGAGCTACGGGGGAAAGGAAGCTGAATTTTGTTCTCTTCCTCACATAAAGGATATAAATCATATTGGCTTCAGAAGACATAAATAGCACATAAACCACTTTTTTGCTGTCCTTTTTGGAGCTTTACAGTTCCTGGGCGTTGTGTGCTTTCCAGTTATGTTCCAGTAACTCGCTTACAATGGATATATAGTGAGCCGACATTCCAGAGGGTTTAAAAGTTAAGCTCATATTTTTTGTTAAAGCATTTGAATGAATCATTTAGTAAAGCCCAGGTTATATATATATATATACTGTAAAGTTGTCTAACTCATCCTTTTTGATATGGGACTACTTTTCATGGTGCATAAACTTCTAGTTATGCATTACAAACATAATGTGGGTGTAGTGTGTTGCATGTAAATGTTCCCTTTCTGGAGTTGAAAAAATTTGATGTAACTTTACACAGACAAGGTCAATAAGTGATTCTGTCACTCTCATGCCATCATCATGTATAATATTTAAGCATTGTGTTAATATTATTAATTGGCATTTTAATGTTTGCTGCCTGGCCTTGTGCTCACTGAACTCTGAGCTATTTAAGTCGATCAGCTTGATTTTTCTGTCTAGTTGTGCATCTGTGAACAACAAACATTGCTGAATTGGAAGGTGTTTTCAAACTGTCACATGGCAGCATCAGTGGGCACCGGCATGGTGCGGTGAATGATCTGGTTATACCCTCAGGTAGACACCAGGTAGTTTGTGTCCTGCCTAGCTACCTGCTTATTCATCATGCTGAGCAGTTTGAGACCCAATTGAATTAGTTCCCTTTCAGTTGCCCAATGTTCTCATGTTAAAAGCCTCTGCTGTTTGAACAGCCAGGTGCGTCCTGGCAGTAAAAAAAAAGTTTAGTTGGGGCTTCTTGCACCACTATCATCATACTGAAGTCACCATGTCACACTTAAAGGAGCCAGGTTTCAAAGAAAATGACCATAATATTCATCACTGGTGATTACACCTTCATCAGCTCTTTTGTACTATTGGCTAATGCAGACCGCAAGACCAGAATGCTGTAAGTCTGTAATTACATTTATCTTTGAATGATTCTGTTTTTTCCACTAAACTGTCACGCTAGGACAGGAAAGACTGCTGCAGGGAGAACATGTCTGGATAACATCAGGAATATATTAATACATGTTCTAGACTAATCGCTAAATTAGTCTAGCAATTGCTGATTTAAAAAAAAAATGTGTGTATGTGTTATTAAATTAGTATAAAATGTACTGTTATACCAGCACAGACAGTCCCTGTTCCTTTTTTATTCGTCACATAACATGTATGACTGTTATGGCCTTTGTGGTTTCATGACTAACATATAAGGAAGTACATAGCAGGTCCTGAGTTCAGAATGAAAGGCTTCATTTTGAAAGCTTAAGTGGGAAAAGATTAGTTGACAGTAAACTTATTCTGTGCTTTGTGTATATGATGTCTATAATAAATTACAAACAATAAAAAAATTACATATTTAATATAAGTTGCTTTGTGACATAAATGTCAATTTATGACACACCTTTATTATAGCACCTTTAAATAGAGGGGCAACTATAATTATGCATATTTGAACAATTAATAATTGTCTGAAATAAATAATTAGATAATCTTAAAGCTTTCCTGTAGCTCAGTGGTTAGAGCATGGCACTAGCAATGCCAAGGTCATGGGTTCGATCCCAGGGATTGCACATACTCGGATACAAATGTATAGGATAATGCAATGTAAGTCGCTTTGGATAAAAGCGTCTGCCAAATGCATAAATGTAAAATGTTAAAGCAACATTTCACTCAGAAATGGAAATTAATCATATGTATATGGTATAGGTATATGATATGAATGTATAAGTTTAAGTGATCTTTTTTATCATCTTAATGCTTTCACATGTGACAAATAAATGTTTAATAATAAAAATATTCCATGTAGGTCTTAAAATCTAATTGCATAATAATTATAGAAAATAACAGTTTTCAAAGTGCTGTTTGAAATAAAGTTTTTAATTAACTGTATGTAAATTAAAATATTAAATTATGATCATATACAAATCATATACAAATACACAGAGTGTAGATATTTCATTGACATAAGATTTACTAAATGGTTAAAAGTTACAGAGTGTGTGTGTGTGTGTCCTTGTTTTTCTACTTCAACCTGAATGCACATTGACACATGGGGACTTGTGTCACAGTGGGGACCTAAGTTGAGGTCCCCATGAGGAAACAAGCTTTTAAATCATACAGAATTATTATTATTTATTTATTTTGTATCTAAAAATGCAGAAAGTTTTCTGTGATGGGCAGGTTTAGCGGTAGGGTTAGTGTAGGGGTTAGAATATACAGTTTGTACAGTATAAAAACCATTACGTCTATGGAGAGTCCCCACAAGTGTGTGTGTGTGTGTGTGTGTGTGTGTCTATCACCAAGTAGAGATTTGTATTTCTTTGAAAGGTATCAGCATTAAAAAGGATGAAGAAATTGGTTGGATACCAGCAGGGAAAGGTGTCAAATCTCACCAGTCAACAATCTAGAAAAAGCAGTTAACCACAGGACTTGACCTCCCCTTTTTCTGTATTCTCCAGGGCTAGGCATGAACCTGATATGACAGCAGTGAATGCAGTAGTCTTAAAGGACAGGACAAATGTGCTTCTTTTCTGAATTTTATTTTAAATATGCTTCTGAAAAGAAGCATATTTATTATATATAGTTGACCAAAATGAGTTTTTTAACGCCAATATTAATATCTAGAGAGATGTAAATATACTGATGTATGTCTTACAGTCTAACGACAGCAAATAAGCACTGGAAAATAATTTGGGAAAATTAGCACTTATTTTACTCTACTTACTCAAAATTCACAAAAAAAAAAGTGAAAACAGAAATGATTTATTTTCCATTGAAATGCTATATATTGATCTATCTTATGCTTATGGTGGATCTCGCCTGCATTTGTTCATTTGCAGCTGCTGTTTTTCACATGTATGTTTTTCCCTCATGTGGGATATAATAACTGTGGTGAAACAACCTGTTAGGTTTGTGTGTGTAAGCTTTAAGTGAGAACTGAAGGACTTTTAAGATTTAATAGGATGACTTTTCTTGGAAAGAAATGGTTTCTGAGAGCTGCTCTTGACGGAGCTCTTGCTTCTGGGCGATTTCAGGAAAAACTTTGAATCACTCAGCCTGTTGTAGAACTTTCCACTTTCGTGGAATACAGGTCATTTTCTGGTGTTTTTATTTGTACCACAGCTGCACAAAACTTACTAAACAAGAATTATTGGAAATGATGAGAAATATATATTTAGATTTGCATCATTGTGTATCTATAAACTTGAGTACATCTGTTGTCACCTTTGATATAGGCTTCATATCTAGTAAGGTTTTATCTAGCTTTAGATCTAGCTGTCCTTTTGTCCTTCCCGTGGACATTTTAATGAACCTCATTTGACCCCGGTGTCTGTTGCGTGTCCAGGAGTTTTGCCAGGCTTGGCTGTTGTATCCTTGATCTGATCTCCCTCTAATGAGTGAATAAATGAATAATCAGTCGCTTCTATTTTAGATTCAGCCTTTTTTCTGAATGCCTCTCTCTCGCTCTGTCTTCCTCTTCCTCTCTCTCCCCATCTCTCTCCAGCTCTTTCATTAAGAAATAGCGGAAAGACACATCTCTCAGCACCTCCTGATTGGAAAGCTGCCGGCTCCCCTCTTCAAATACTAACTGTATTTGTTATTGTGAGGGTGCTGTGATAACATTGGGGTCTTTCCCATCAGAGCAGTAAGGGGGAGATTCAAGGCAAGAAGGGTCTTGTTAAGGCCATTGTGTTTACACTCATTATTTAGCATGACCCAACAGGGTGAATCACAGGGACGGCTGTCACAAAATATAAAGCTGTTAATAGCTCTGATACAATCCATCTGGCAGCATCCAAGACTAGTTTGTCACTCTTAGTTATGCTTGAGCACAGAAAAAAATGCAAGTCATTACATCATGTATGCAACAGTTTGTTTTAGAAGGTGTTTCCGCATGTTACTTTACAGAAACAATCAGTTCGTTCTTCAAACTGGACAATAACAACATTTGTCATTTCATGACATAGCCAGTGCCTTGGGAGATCAGGTCATTCAGGGGTCAAGTGTCCAAAGACTTCCTTTTCTTATTAATTTTCCCTGCACGAACCATGTCTGTCACACAAAAAAATTGTTTCACACAACAAATCGAAAACTGTATCCACAGGAGAGGATAACAAAATTGACATTTGAGCCATTGGGAATAAGGCTGATTTGATTAAGACAATTACCGTATTTAGAAGCACTTAAAATTGAACCTAATTAAACAGGCTTTCTCGGAACGTGATAACATTTTGCAAGAATTAATTATAATTTATTTGTATGTATGCAGGAAATCCATGTTGTCCTGCCTAGCTTCTATAATAGATTATTTTTTGAAATAGCAATAGTTGTTGACTGCTAAATGTTTGTAATGCAACACGCTGTACCCTTGGGCAGTATGTCCTAATAGATCAGAAACTTGTGTTATTAAATAAGTTCTGAATTTTCTGTATCTTTGACATTATTGCTTAATCTTTGCCTGGGAAGGAAGCTTTCGGATTTGTCAATTGTATATATTTCGATATATATATATTATATATGTAAAATAAATATTCCTTTTGTGTTCCACAGAAAAAAAGAAATGCAAACATTTTTAGAACGACATGAGGGTGAGTTAATTATAACAGAAGTAAAATTTTTGGGTGAACTGTCCCTCTATTTCTGGTGAAAATATGATGCAAGTGTGTGTAGTCACTGATGCTGACAGTTGGCAAAAATAGCGTACACTCAGTGTGCCATAGTGGCACAAATCACATGCTGGACACATGTCCCAAAGTTTGAGTTAGAATTACATTTACATTTACATTTATGCATTTGGCAGACGCTTTTATCCAAAGCGACTTACATTGCATTATCCTATACATTTGTATCCGAGTATGTGCAATCCCTGGGATCGAACCCATGACCTTGGCATTGCTAGTGCCATGCTCTAACCACTGAGCTACAGGAAAGCAGGAATTAAGGCAGTGGCTATTTGTACTAAGTGAAATTAGCAGTGTTTTCTTAGCTATATGCTATTTACACCAAGTAAAAATAACAATATTTTCTTTGCACTAAGTGTAAATAGTAGTTAGATGCTATTTATAGTAAATGTAAATAGTTGTCAGATGCAGTTTATACTTAGTTCAAATAGTGGCAGATACTATTTGCACCTCAGTAGTACATTATAAAACAGTACGCAATAATAACAACACATTGAGTATAAATGTTTATATTTAATAAAATCAGTAAATGGATGTCGTCTTATTGGGACAATATAGCCTACCTATAAAACCCACACCTACCCCTAACTAACTGATAAACACTTTATTCCTACTATTAAATACCCGTTAGGCACTTTATTTCCACTTTTCAAATATTTTCTTCATTTTCATTTAAAATCAATGCTATTCTGATCTGATATGTGATAGGAAAATGGAGAAGGATGAGTTCAGAAAAAGGATGATTCACACTCTCCACACCACTGCTCCTGTTATTAGCTCGGTTTCTTTTGTAATTGTGTCTGGCCCAACCAGACATTGGTGGGTGGAGTTAGTGTAAATAGCCTTTGTCAAGAAGGCGGGCTATTTGCTTTTACAGTAAATAGACACATTGAATCAAGCACCTCCTTTCTCTGATCAGTTGCTGAAAAGAAAAAAAACTATTTTGTGCATTAATCATGCATTATATTATTATATTTGAATCCATACAGCTTCCATTTCTTTTAAAGAAGTGTCATGTATCTGCTGGATTACGTATCTATCAAACAGAATGGAGAATTTGTGAATTAAACTAACATCTTCTGACATTTTTGTCTTTGTCCCTCCCTCAACCCACCCTTACAGCCATAAACACAAGAGATCTTTAAAAAAGTGAGACTTATTCACTCTGGTGGTATAACAGTGCAACAGGTTTCAGGTTATGATGTGATTTTGAGTACATTTTGAGTAAATTAGAGAAAGCCAATGACGCAACCATGTTATTTAAAACACTTTCATTTCATTAACAGAGTTTCACAGAAATGTTTGAGCCCTGCATTTCTCTTCAAACACATTAGGAACAGATGTCATTACTGATAGGTATACTGGAGGCTCATTTAAACTTTTCCCAATTACGTAATTGTGGTAGCTGTAATCACAGTCTAGATTGTATCCAGTTAGTTGTGCAGCTCTAACTTTACTGTTATTTCTGTTATGCAGGTTTTTCCAGACATTATTCCAGTTCTATTGAGTGGCCCTCTTCTGAGATATGTGTTTTCAATGACACTCCATGACACTATTTCTTGTCTCATTAGAGACTATGGAGACTTTTTTACTCTAGAGCATCAATATTGAGACGTATCACTGTATCACTGACCACTACTGTTGTGCAGGTGTCCCTGATTATTCATGGCCTCATTTCCAGGGTTATGGGAGATTGGGTCTGATGTCTCAGTGCTTCCTATAGAGAGAAAATAGAGAAACAGGTCTTTATTCTGTGCTTTATGTTGCCACAGTGATCATAGACAAAGGCCAGATGTATTTGTTTACTCTGTTGTAAAAGATCTTCTCCGTTTGTGTAATGCAAACTTTGATATTATCAAGAATTGTAAATGCACACAAACTGCATATTTTAATCAGAGAGATCTTTTTTTACATCGTCCCAGCCAGTTCTGTCCCCCCTCGCTTTTTATCTCCCAACCTGAATGAAAATGAAGTCGGGTTGACAACTTTCCAGTGGTTTACATTCCATCATCTTTAAATCTTTCTTACCCTGTAGTGCTTTCAGTTTTTCTCTATTAAAGGATACATTGTTATCTGCCACTATGAGGTATTGATATTGGAGCAGAATGACAGATTGGATTAGGTCAGTGATTTTTAAGCCCCTGTTGGCGTATCCGTCACCATTTCTGGCCCCAGGCAGGGCAGCGGACCTCTGCTGTTATCTCATATTTCCTACTGATTGAAAAGCATCAGGCTCATAAGCAATATCTTAAGACTGGTGACACACTAGGGAAGCACTCTGTTGTTTCAGATCTGTTGTTTCACTGTTTTTGACTGGATGCTGTGATGGTGGGTGACAGGCATGATAAGGTGTTTTTAACATATCGCAAGCTTTGAATTCAATCTCAAACCTTTCAGAGTCAGGAATTGTGATCAAAATAAAGTGCAGGTCATTTTTAACACTGGGTTTAGAGTAAAGTCATGTTTATTTTACTAAAACAGTGCAAAATTGTTTTTTGTGTGTGTGTTAATTGATTTGTCTTGCATCTTATGTAAAACATTAGTCTATTTAGATTTTGGCTTTGCAACATTGCAGCATTGACAAATATGTTAATCTTATCACAACAGCAGTATGATTCTATACAAACTAAATCCTTTTAAGGTAAACCAGTTCACTGGTATCAGTAACACTCCAAGGCAGCTATTTTCAGTTAAGAAAATGCATCTACTTAAATGGGAAAATGTGGAAATCTACATCTTTGAAAAAATTGTTTAATTAACATATATGGAACAATTGAAATAAATGGTTTTTTTTGCTTTATATCACTGAAATGGTGCAATGGTACCTTCCTAAAGGGTTAGTTCACCCAAAAATGAAAATTCTGTCATAATTTCCTCACCCTCATGTTGTTCCAAACCTGTATGACTTTCTTTCTTCTGCAGAACATAAAAGAAAATGGTTTAGCTATCCTTCAAGAGGTTTAAATCACGGTGAAACATCCATTTTAAAAGTAAAATATTTAAAAATATTTAATAGCCTACAAGTATTATAGTACTTTTAATGTTGTAATACTTAAAAAATATTTTAATATCGCAATTTATTATTAATATTTTAAAAGCATAGAAATATTGTACTGTTAATTTGTGAAAAAATACATGCAAATATTTTTTATTGTGTTGGGGTATTTTTTTTAATAACTTAGTAACGCATTACTTTTAAATTTACAACAAAATAGTTACTTTTTTAAATAAGTAACGCAAGTTACTTTATTTTCCCATTTATTGACTAGCAGCTCTCATGTTGATAGATATCGTAAGTGCAGAGGTGTTGTGTGCGCTGTGTAAACATGATGGTTATTGTAGTTCTAGAGTAAATGTGAACTTGCATTTACTCATCTCACTTGCACAAAAACAGATTCAGTGTTCCTGAAAATGAATAAAAACAGTGAAATGCAAAATCTGAATATTACACAAACATGCAGTAATTAAATATGTTAAATTACACAAATATACTTTATGTATTTAATCTCACTTTCACGAGTTCACATAATTAAATGGAGTAAAGTTATGCGTATTTGGCGTGCTGTCCGGGGAGAGGGCTCCGAGCTCGGAATTTTGGCCCGAACCCAGAGTACTCCCCCCGGTGTGGTAAAAGTAGATAGAGCTATAAGTGAGGAGATGGGGTGGAGGAGGGATGCTGATAAACTCTCAGATGAACAGAAGTCAGTCTGCTGAATTTATACCTTTGACATTGGTTGAGTTGATTAACTGAATGCTCTCCACCTGTGCTAATTAGGTTAATTATCTGAACTTGCTCCTCCCGAACTTTGTTAATAAAACATCATTTATTAACCAATGTCTTTGCTGCTGACATTCGATGATCAAATTCAACCACACTAATAAGCAAAAATGACTTTAGTTAAATATCACATTTGTGTTTCATTTTTTGTTTTTATTAATGAAGTAAGAGTGTTGAACTTTATTCTCTTGCTTCCTGTTCTTCTGAAATCCAGAATGGCAGCACAGCTGAAAGGTTTTTTTGAGCGGCGCCCTTTACTGTACAGCCGTGAATTTGTATTTTCCTTCAGCCTAAGGCTTATTCATTTCACTTTTGGTGTGAAAGGGCCTTTATATTTGCCAAAAATATAACTTTTTTTTTTTTTGTTAATAAAAAACAAGCAAGCCCAGCCCAGGTGAGAAAAAGTAATAACGCAATTAGTTACTTTTTTAGGGAGTAGCACAATATTGTAACGCGTTACTTTTAAAAGTAACTTTCCCCAACACTGATCATGAGGAATCTTTTATAAACCTCTGAGTTCAAGTTGTCATCATGGCTCAGTCTGTACATTAAAAATGTGTCCTTTCCAAGGAAAATGTGAAGTCTTAGTTATTCTGAAATGGAAAACGTTCCAGTAGGATAAGATGTTTCAGAGAAAATTATTTTAGTTCAGAATGACCAGATCTGTTTTATGGTTTAGGAATGTTGTCCGTTATCCCTAGAGCCTGAATCACATTGAGTCATTTCTTCACATTGTTTAGCTATTTCCTTTGAGTCTGAACACCGACTTGCTTTGAAGTGATATAATTAGTTACATTTACTTTAAGAGTAAAGACCTAAAATTACACAAGAAGCATTTTGTGGAATATTCGATTCATTTACTTGTAGTGCGTAATATTGTGCAGTTTTTTTTGTTATATGGATGCTAAGAGATGCACATGCATTGCTACCCAGTTAGTTCGCACACTAGCATCTCTCGTTTATCTCATATGCACAGCCACAGTATGTGAATCTGTAAACAATCGGAAGCAAACAGCAAGCTTGGTTTAACTCCAGAGACTGTAGCTGTGCCACATCACTATGGTTTAACAACAACACCATTTACAAAAAGGCTGCTTGTTATCCATGATGAGTGCACAGTAGCCTTACATGCGACAAATGATGGAAGTGAAAGTGAAAAATGTTTGTATTGTTATTGCTTTAAATTATACATTTTAAAAGAGAAATTGTAAATTATTAAATATATATATAGATTATTACTTTAAATTCTTAAAGTGTTTAATTTATATATATTTTTTGTGTTAGTCTAGCAGAAAAAAAACTTTATTGTTGAGGCCCCTTTGTCAGGAATACTGTATAAATCTGAAAGGTTTTGTAAAAGTGGCTTGCATATGCAAGGTCACCTGTCAAGCCATAATGTTCTGCTCTGTTTAGTTTATATCATATTTCCTCATGCTGGCAGGTACTTACAATCTGCTTGATCTAAGGAGAGAAAATACCTTCTACATACATACCAAGACCTGCACAAATGGCTGTTCAGAAAGAAACTTCCTCATAGAGATTCTGTACCAGCAGAGATACAAACCTTGGAAAACAAGATGGAGCTTTGTAATAAATGTTAATTCAGTTGAACTCCAAACAAATATGCTAATGAGAGGATGACCAAGGTTAGAGGTGGGAATAGGAAAACATATGCAAATCTAATCTAACAAATACTCAGCGCCCTTGAAGGACATTTCTCAACAATAACAAAGATCACAAACAGTGCAGCAAATCATAAATAATGAAGCATGTGACTTCTAAACCTCGCATAATTGCTCTTTTTCCTCTTTTGCAGATGGATGTTGTTGGACAGACCAAAGAAGATCAGTCATTGTGCGACCTTCATAGATAAAGTTGACCATTTCATACGGCTGAAAAAACCCTGACCCTACATGAGACCTCTCCACGGTGATCATTTCACAAGGATTAATGGCATGTTCTCTTGTGGTCATGTCTTTGACGTCTGAGCCCTCCGAAAGGTTGAAACACTGAGCCATGAAATGTGGTAGAGACATGTGACACGTCAGGCCCACCATGCTAGACCAGAGTGGGCTACAGTGTTACTGTCACTATACAATACATGAAAGCAAAACGGAAACCTTCTGACTTTCTAATCTTATTTTTAAACATGGCTTGAGTTTGGACTATAGAAAGCTCAGCCAATTTTAATGATTATATAAGTCTCTGAGGAAGCAAAGAGACCATGTGTAACATCTCAACCTCGTGCAATGTTGACTCGAACATAGACCAGTTCTTCCAGCCGGCGCTGTATATTATCGTCATCGTCCTTGGCTTCCCCACCAACTGCATGGCCCTGTGGGCCGCGTACATGCAGGTCAGACAGAAGAATGAGCTGGGGATCTACTTGATGAACCTCTCGGTGGCTGACCTCTTGTATATAGCCACTTTGCCACTTTGGATCGACTATTTTGTTCACCATGACAACTGGATCCACGGTCAAGTGTCTTGTAAGCTTTTCGGTTTCATCTTCTACACCAACATCTACGTCAGCATCGCCTTCCTCTGCTGCATATCTGTGGATCGTTACTTAGCGGTGGCTCATCCCTTGAAATTCGCTAAAGTCCGCAGGGTCAAAACAGCCTTACTGGTCAGCGCCGTTGTATGGATAACCGAAATAGTGGCTAACTCTGCGCCTCTCTTCCATGACGAACTTTTCAAAGACCGCTTCAACCACACCTTCTGCTTCGAGAAGTATCCCATGCAAGACTGGGTGGCCGGGATGAACCTTTACCGCACTTTCCTCGGCTTCTTGGCGCCTTGGGGTGTGATGCTGGCTGCGTACAGAGGCATCCTGAGAGCCGTGCGCGGTAACGTCTCCACCGAGCGACAGGAGAAGGCTAAAATCAAGAGGCTGGCCCTCAGTTTGATCCTCATCGTCCTCCTCTGCTTCGCTCCCTACCACGTCCTCTTGTTGTGGCGCAGCGTGCTCTTCCTCAGCAATCCCTGCGACTGTGGCGCCGAGGAGAACTTGTTTGGTGCTTATCACGTGACTCTGGCGCTCACCAGCCTCAATTGCGTGGCGGACCCAATCCTCTACTGCTTCGTCAACGAAGGGGCCCGTCATGACGTGGGCCGGGCCCTGGCCACCCTCTTGGGTCTCTTCCAGCGGGGCCAAAGCCCAGAGGCGCTTATGGGGGCATCCATCACCGTAGAGACGCCTCTGGCCATGAAGAAGCCCGATTTCTACAGTGATGTCAAAACTAATGCCTATAAAACTGACATTGAAGTACTCAAAGACGAGTGCCTTCAAATGACCATTCTCAGTGTTAAAAATGAAGTTAAATGTCAACTGTAAATGTAAATAGCAAAATATTAAATATTAAGTGCAATTTTAAAGCCCAAAGAATACTTCAGTTTTGACATGAACGTGTAGCGTATGTGTACAGCCGGATGTCTTTCAAAGTGTACTGCATTTGATGATGTACAAACACTCTACACGTGCACTAGAAAGTTTCATCTTTGTCCAGTGTCTCTGCTATTTCTCTCCAGAAGTTATGATTGATAAAAATGTCTTTTAAAAAATTGTTTATTGCATGTATCCCTTAAACACCTCACACAAGCTCTTGTCGATGTGGTCGTATATTGTTGTTGTCGTCTCCAGTTGTTTGTTGTTGTCTCGTCTGTTTCTTTTCCGACTGTGAAACAAAGGGGCCGGGGCAGAATTACTGAAAAAAAAAATCAAGATGTATGTTCGAGGTGCATGTACAGAGATCACGTCTCCGCATATGCACACATACTATGCTGATGATTAAATTTATGTCACGCACACTGTACACATACCCTAGTGTATGTGTAAAAACCGAAGTATACTTTTGGCTTAACCAACAGGTTCTGTGGAGTATAAAAGAAGGTACTTTGTATGTCTCTGTGTTTTGTTTTGTTTAATTTTTTTGTCCATACAATAAAACTAAATTGGGTCCAACGGTGATGTTTTGGACCCCATTTACTTTCATTACAAAAACAAACCATACAAAAACTAAATTTCATAAACAAAACCAATTGGCACATTGCTTAAACTATCTTCTTTTGTGTTTCACATTAAAGAAAAGTGAAACAACATGAGGGTGATTAAATGATGACAGAATTTTCATTTTTGGGCAAACTATCCCTTTAAATGTAAATACTTTTTGGGCTGCTGTACAGGAAGGTGCACTTTCGCAAGATAACTATACCAACACCTATGTGTACCTCAAGTTTTACCCAGAAACACTGTCTATGAGGAGGATTATTTGAAGTCAGCGATGTGTTGATGTCAGAATCCCTTCTCCTCTTGAATGTTTTATATATGCCTGTCTGTTCTTATAGAGTTTGCAGGAAATATACTCTACTATCCCTATTTTGACATTATTTGTAATTTTAAGTCCAATAATGTTACAGTCAACACAAATACCGGCAGGGCTATTTTATGTCTCAATATGCATCTTAATACGCTGTATAAAGTCTTAAAATTCTTTAACAAACTCTGTCTGGAGGGGCATGTTTCTCAGCCATCTCTTGTTTGGAATACTTTATGTACGGTGGCCCACAGATACCCAAAATGGAAACAGTTTCCAAACAATGGGCTTTGCTGTTGTTTACATTTTTTTCTTCATTAGGTCTCCAGGTGCCCTGTTTCAGCCTACCAACCTGTAAGTCCTGAATGTCAGCAGTGAGAAAGTGCAATGTAATGGATTTGTTGTTATGCCAAAATAAAACACGTCAGTCATTCTTCTGTTGTGTAGTGCTCAGCTCATTTCTTTAAATAGCTCTGATAAATTCTTTCTTTGGCAACAGATGTTGTAAATGGAAATAAGAGTGATATGTAAATAAAAAAGTGAAAGTTATATCCCAGGTAACAAAAATATGTTTTGAAAGAACATTTTGCTAATGTTCCCATTAAGTTATGAAAACATTATTTCTGAATGTTCTCCGAACATTCAAAACATCCAGTTTTTTAAAAATGTTTTAAAAACATTATTTTCTTAGTTATAAGTACGTTAAAGGATTAGTTCACTTTCAAATGAAAATTACCCCAAGCTTTACTCAAGCCATCCTAGGTGTATATGACTTTCTTCTTTCTGATGAACACAATCAGAGATATTTTAATAAATATCCTGACGCATCCGAGTTTTATAATGGCAGTGAGCGTTACCAAAGGAGTATGAGCTGAAGAATGTGCCACCATCCATAAACATGTTCTGAAGCGAAACGATGCGTTTGTGTAAAAAAAAAAAAAATCATATTTAACAAGTTATGAAGTAAAATATCTAGCTTCCGCAAGACCGCCTTCCATATTCAAGTTACGAAGACAGTGTAAACTGGCGTCGTGTCCATAAGTTGAATACGGAAGGTGTAGTACGTAGCGTAAGCTTTTTGAACTGCAAGAGTTTTACACTTTCTTTGTACGTTGAATACGGAAGGCGGTCTGGCGGAAGCTAGATATTTTACTTCATAACTTGTTAAATATGGATTTTTTACATAAACACATCATTTCGCTTCAGAAGACCTTTATTAACCCCCCAGAGCCGTGTGGAGTATGTTTATGATGGATGGATGTGGATGGAGACACTTTCTTCAACTCATACTCGTTTGGTAACGCTCACTGCCATTATAAACTGGGATGCGTCAGGATATTTATTAATATTTCTGCTATTGCGTTCATCAGAAAGAAGAAAGTCATATACACCTAGGATGGCTTGAGGGTGAGTAAAGCTTGGGGTAATTTTCATTTGAAAGTGAACAAATCCTTAAGGGAACATTCCATTTTATAATTTTGCAAACAATTATGGGATCATTACTTTTGAATGTTCTCTGAATGTTCTATAACAATCAGTATCATTTAAAAAATCGTTAGACAAACTAAAACGTTTAAGAAAAAAGTTCCACGAACAACGTTTTATAACGTTAATAGATCCAGGCCAGATAACTTTGAGTGAACATTCTATTAATGTTATGGGAAGTGTTATGGTAAACGTTCATAACTTTGAGAAAACCTTGCCAGAACTGTTAGCTGGGATGACATTATGTGTGATCAAGGGCACTGGCACTAAGCTTTATAACTAGAAGTAGATGTGAGAGTTTACACATGTGGTCATGTTCAACATTAAGGAAAATCCTGTCAACATGGCCATTCTCTTGAAGATGAGTCATTCTGATTCCCACCAGTCACTGTAAAGAAGAATCAAGCTGTGTGTCAGCTGATTAATAGAGCAGAACACTGAGCTGCCAGTAAAATGCTCAGGGGGGAATTCTTACATATTCTGTAAACACAAGACTTTATCTCCAAAATATTTATGAATGCTAAGTCTGCTTATTCCAGCGTGCTTTATGCAGGAAAGTTAAATCTTTCTGCACTAGGAATCTGTTTTTTTGTCTCTTTAGTGTTAAAAATTACAATTATTTGTTAAGAAATTCACTCTTGTGTGGTTTTAAGTGCTTTAGGCATCCCTAAATAATTGAAGTTAAAAAGAATAACATAGGGAATAAAGGTTGAATAAAAGCTATTTTATTCACCATCATGTCTTTTAAAAAAGAAAAATGCAAAATAGTCTTTATGCAAAAATGCTAAATTATCTTTGAGCTGTACCGCCTGTGTGTTTATTAATAGACATGTTCGGTAGCACGTGCTTTGCCAGCATTTACTTTGACCTTTCAACATCTGTGTGACTGAAGCCATGTCTTCATGCTCCTTCCTTCAACAGAGTACTGCAGCACACTGCCCATCTGTCCAAGGTCAGTGTTCACTGGGACACGTTCCTCCTGAGTGAAACACAATGCCTTGGCACTTAAGCTCTGTGTCGGTGCGGTGTGGCTGTCCAGTGACCTGGAAAGGAGTAATGCCAATGGGTTCTTATCTGAAAGTGTCAGACAGTACAAATGTGTCAACATACATACTTTGACATTCTATTTAAGAGGAAGAAATTATTTATTTAAATTATTATTATTAGTAGTAGTAATACTATTAAAATTCTATTTTAATTTACTAATTTAAATATTGGTGCAAATGGTGATGCAGGTAAATGTACATTGTTGTTTGTTTTGTCACTATATAAGTGTAATGATTTTTACTTTCCATTTAAAGGGTTTACTTTTCACCCAAAAATATCAAAAATTCCAAAACTGTAAGTAGGGATGTAACGATTCACTCAACTCGCGATTCACAATACTGGTTTGACAATATTATTTTCTCATTATTCTTTTTTAACAAAATGAAATTTAAGACAAATTATAAATGAAAAAGTGTACCTTTTATTATTTATACGACAAAATGCTGCATATTTCTATGTAAAATTGAAATATCTTGGGTACACAAAACTAAATTGAAATTTTATAACTAATCCCCAAAAAGTCCCTCCAATGAGATCTTCCAATTCTGTTTTCTTGGGAGGAGGTTTGTTTCTGCTCAGCTCCTGCTGTGTCTGTCAAGAGGCTGCGGAAATAAGACTGCTATTATTGTATATTAGTGTGCTATTAGGGTATATTAACATCATCTTGCGGTATCTACACATCAGCGCTTTCATTTTTAGTCTTTGTAAATGCCGCCAAACCTGCCATTTGAATGAGACGGGTCGTCCTCAACATCAGCGCTGCTACGCTTGACGCTCGACTTGCTCGCAGCTCTCGCGCTTTCACAGTCAGGGTTGCCAGGTTTTCACAACAAAACCCGCCTAATTGCTTCTCAAAACTGGCCCAATCGCATTTCAGGGGGGTCCCACGGTAAAAAATCGCGTTACGGGGGGGTAAAATTCGCTTTTTTGGCGGGGCTCCCCTGGTAAAATTCGCATCCTGAATATTGCGTTATTTTGGGTCGATTCAACCCGCGGACATGAAAAACAACCTGCGGCAACAGTGTAAAAGTAGCCCAATTCCGCGGGGAAACAGCGGACTTGGCAACACTGGTCACAGTAATCAGCTTCAGCGACAGCGCCCCTGCTGTTTAAAATGTGTATCGCGATTCTCAACCGACTTGAATTGTCATATTTTCATCGATTTTCTACCGACTTGAATTGTCATATTTTCATCGATTTTCAACCGACTCACGGTGCTTTTTTACATCCCTAAAGATCTTCGTTAATCTTCGGAGCACAAAAGAAGATTTTTTTTTATGAATTATGAGAGCCTATGCAACTACCACTTTCAAGCCCCAAAAAAGTAGTAAAGCCATCATATGAAGCGATGCATTTACATTGTTTCCTCAAAAAAACATAATTTACCACTTTATTTACAGAATATTAACCTCCAAAGTGCTTTCACGAGAGCACCACTACGCATGAGTGTTGTGTTGACGGCAAAGAGGACAATGTTACGTGAACTTGCTTTATAGCTATTATAATATTTTGTAAAAAGTGGTAGTTGAGTAGACTGACAATGCGTGGCAGAAAGGGACAGAAAGATTTCATCAAAAATATCTTCATTTGTGTTCCGAAGATTAACGAAAGTCTTACATTGTTTGGAACGACATGAGAGTAAGTAATTAATGACAGAATTTTCATTTTTGTGGAAGACAATATTAATTCAAAGCAGCCTATTATTGTTATTATTATTATTATTAATAATAGTAATATTATTAAAATTATATTAAAGTATTATTATTATATTTTAATTTATATTTTTATTTACTAATTTAAATACTGGTGCAGTGTGATGCAGGTAGGCCTATATGTATGATGTTAGTTGTAACTATGTGTAAGGATGTTTTTCAGTCAGTCTACATAAACATTTTCGTGTGATGGAACTTCTTTATGGATAAATAATAAGACAATATCTTTCAGATCTATAGCAGATGTTGCCGCTGACTTTTCCCAAATATATGCTATCTATGCTCACTGCAGAAGTCGAAGTAGGCTACTTGAACTTTATCGTGTGTTTCTCTAGGCACAGGTCAAGTTCTCACTGGGACATTAATTTTGGGTGAACCAACCCTTTAAGAAAGCACTTGACATGCACAAAAAATGGCTGCAGATACAAAATAAAAAACCTCAAGAGCCCACTTACTTTATACACTTCAAGTAATCTGTGCATTACAAGTCACAGTGTGATTTAATTGCTTGCTGTTGGGTATTGATAATAAGCAGAGCAAATTGGGAGGCAAAGCCTTTATTTTCCACGAGAGATTCTCTCCCACTCAATGGCATCCTCATGAGGAATACTACAGCAAAGAGGACCGAAGCAGACATATTTCCAGCACTAAAACGTAATTGGTTGAGTGTCATTTAAATTGCAAGAGAAGCGCCGAAGCGGTGATGCATTTTTTAAACACCGTAGACTAGAGGATTGGATGTCGCGACAATACTATGGCATTTTAAATGCATGAGACCTGGCTTATGTTGTTAGGAAAAGTGTAAGATGGTGTATTTCGAGATAAGGCATCAGTGTGTGTGGAGATTTTTTCTTTTCATATTCATGCTTGAAAGGCTGAGAACTATAATCAAAATGTGTTTCACTGCACTTTGAACAATGGTAAAGTGATTTTGTGGGACTTTGCATCATGGTTCACTGATTTGACCTTGTGTCCACCTTCAGCTGTGTTGTGTAACAGCTGAAGGTGGTAACAGGTTATATTGCATTATGTCTGTAGTATTTTAGCACTGATGATTCTTTGTGTGTGTGTGTGTGTGTGTACATATATATATATATATATATATATATATGTGTATATATAATTTATGTACAGTGCCCTCCACAAGTAATGGCACCCTTAGTAAATATGAGTAAAGGTGGCTGTGAAAATAAATCTGCATTGTTTATCCTTTTGATCTTTCATTCAAAGAATTCACAAAATTCTAACCTTTCATCGAAGTAAAACAATTTAAAGTGGGGGGAAACTCACATTATGAAATAAATGTTTTTCTCCAATACATGTTGGCCACAATTTTTGGCACCCCTAGAAATTCTTGAGTAAAATATCTCTGAAGTATATTCCCATTCATATTTACATTTTTTAGCACACCAGGGTGACTAGAAGCATGAAATTGTCCAGCCATGACTTCCTGTTCCACAGGAGTATAAACATGAGGAAACAAAAAGGCCAAATTCCCTTAATCATTCATCACAATGAGTCAAACCAAAGTAGTTCTGATGTGCAGCAAAAGATTGTTGAGCTTCACAAAATAGAAAGTCGCTCTAAGAAAATAGCCAAAGCATTGAAAATCCCCATTTCCACTATCAGGGCAATAATTAAGAAGTTCCAATCAACTAAAGATGTTACAAATCTGCCTGGAAGAGGATGTGCGTCTAAATCGTCCTAATGCACGATGAGGAGGAAAGTTTGAGTGGCCAAAGACTCTCCAAGGATCACAGCTGGAGAATTGCAAAAATTATTTGAGTCTTGAGTCTCAGAAAGCCTAAAAAAAAATTATCAAAAGCACCTACATCCCCACAAGTTGTTCGGGAAAGTTTCAAGAAAAATACTCTGCTCTCATCCAGAAACAATCTCCAGCATATTCAGTTGTCAGAAAAGACTGGAACTTCAAACGGGACCGGCTTCTATGGTCAGATGAAACTAAAAAAATGTTTTGTGGCAGCAAACCCGCCAGATGGGTTTGGTGCACACATGGATAAAAAGTACCCCATGCCCACAGTTAAATATACTGCTGGATCATTAATGTCGAGGGCCTATTTTTCTGCTGGAGGTCCTGGACATCTTGTTCAGATACATGGTATCATGGATTCTATCAAATACCAACAGATAAGAAATCAAAACCTGACCGCTTCTGCTAGAAATCCAATAATGGGCCGTGGTTGGATCTTCCATCAGGACAATGATCCAAAACAAACATCAAAACCAACACAAAAATGTGTCACTGAGCACAAAATGAAGCTTCTGCCATGGCCATCCCAGTCCCTTGACCTGAACCATATAGAAAATGAGTGGAGTGAACTGGAGAGAAGAAGCACCAACATGGAGCTGGGAATCTGAAGGATCTGGAGAGATTCTGCATGAAGGAATGGTCTCTGATCTCTTGTCAGGTGCTCTCCAAACTCATCAGGCATTATAGAAGAAGACTCGCAGCTGTTATCTTGGGAAAAGGAGGTTGAAAAAATTATGAATAAAAGGGTGTCAATAATTGTGGCCAGTGTATTTTAGAGAAAAAAAATTATTTCATAATGTGAGTTTCTACCCCCTTTCAATTCTTTTCCTTTAATGAAAGGTTATAATTTTGTGAATTTTTTGAATGAAAGATCAAAAGGATAAACAATGTAGATTTATTTTCACAGCCGCCTTTGCTCATAATTACTAAGGGTGCCAATAATTGTGGAGGGCACTGTATATAGTTTTATATTTAATTATAATATAATATACAATTTAAATATACACTTCCATTCAAAAATGTAGGGGTCAGTAAGATTTTTTAAGGACATTAATACTTTTATTCAGTGTAAGTCATTTATAATGCAATTAAAAATCATTTGAACTTTTGTGGTTTCCACAAAAATATTATGCAGCACAACTGTCTTCATAATAATAAGAAAAGTATGTTTCTTGAGCACAAAACAACATATTAGGAGTATTTCTGAAGGATCGTGTGATCATGAGACTGGAGTAATGATGCTGAAAATTCAGCTCTGCCACATCACTGGAAGAAATTATTAAAATAGAAAACAGTTATTTTAAAAATCACACTATTACTGTTTTAGTGTATTTTTGATCAAATAAAAGCAGCCTTGGTGAGCAGAAGAGGCAAAATCTTACTGACCCTAAACTTTTGAAAGGTCATGTACTCATCATTGATAATAATAAGTACACTATTAATAATTATTTATTATTATTATTATAACAAGCTGACATGAGGAATATGATTTCTGGCCTTTCTACGATTAGTATCAAACACCTCATAGTGAGGGGAGCGGGGTGGTTTGAGGACGGGAGGTGCAAGATGAGCGCTGCAGGCGTTGTCTGCTGTAATGCTGATGTCATGGCGTCTGCTGGGGGTCCAGGACGAGACAGAGGGTCAGTGAAATGACGCGCTCCCAGTTGACTGGACTGCTGTGGGCCCAGAGGGATGGGGGAAGCGAGGCGGGATGTGGTTGATTTTCCCATGTTCCCAACCCCTAAGTGAATAACCCCTTGTAAGAGTAACACCAAAGATGGGGGAACAACTCAAGACATGCTTGTGCCGATGGGAAGTAACAAAGTAACCAAGTACCTCGTCATCTGTGCTTGATAATGTCAGAAAGTTCCAGTTCTCACCGGATTCGCTGTCCTAAATGTTCCACTTCAAATCTGGATGGCATTACATTGTCATTCATTTAAAACATGAACTGATTTATTTGTTACATGTGAAGGCATGAAGTGTAAATCTATCAACCTACTCACACTTTTATATATATGTGTGTGTGTGTGTGTGTCTGTGCGTGTGCACGTTACTATTTTTACTGTTTTTTAAAAAAAGTCTCTAATGCTCATTAAGCCTGCATTTTTTAAATCAAAAATACAGAAAAAAACAGTAAAATTGTGAAATATTTTTACTATTTAAAATAATGGTTTTCTATTTTAATATACTTTAAAATATATTTATTTCTGTGCTGCAAAGCTGAATTTTCATCAGCCATTACTCCAGTGTCACATAATCCTTCAGAAGTCATTCTAATCTTCTGATTTGATACTTGGATTAGGATTCAGCATTACTTTAAAAAGTTCAAAATATAATTTTTTTCTAACAATATAAGTCTTTACTATCACTTTTTATCAATTCAACACATCCTTGCTAATTAAAAGTAAAAAAAAATAATAAAAAAATAATAATAATAAAAAAAAATGACTGACCCCAAACTTTTGAACGGTAGTGTATATAGTTAAGAAAGATTTCTATTTCTAAATGCTATTCTATTAATAAATGCTGTTATTTTTTTTAGTTTTTATTCATCAAAGTATCCTGAAGAAAGCATCACGGGTTAAAAAAATATTAAGCAGCACAACTGTTTCCAACACTGATAATAAATCAGCGTATTACTTCTGAAGGATCATGTGACACTGAAGTAATGGCCGATGAAAATTCAGCTTTACATCACAGGAATAAATTATATTTTAAAGTATATTAAATTAGACAACCAATATGTTAAATTGTAAAAACATTTCACAATATTACTGTTTTTTATTCTGTATTTTTTGATCAAATAAATGCAGGCTTGATGAGCATAAGAGACTTCTTTCAAAAACATTAAAAACAGTAATGTGTCCAAACTTTTGACCAGTACCGTATGTTAAATATTAATGTAAATTATGTTTCGACAACATTTTGAATGCTTTGAAAAAAATAATAACAATAATATAAATAAATTTCTTTGAATAGTAGCCTCTCCATGCAATGCACAACCAAAAATGAGAAGACTCATATTTTGTTTACATTAATTTTTGCTCATTCATTTATTTACTATTCATGTGTGCTCTAAAATTAAACCAGGACAACATAATCTGCTCGGTTCAGCCAAAACGCACACTACAACATCAACTCAATTGACAGATCTACCTCTCAGTCTCGACGCTCAAACTATATGGACTCTACGACCTGCTCAGTGACCTGCTATAAATGATATTGTTGTAAGGATCTTGTTCACTGGAGGAGGCTTCGAGTCTTCGTGAAGAGCATCTCCAATTACAAAATGCATCTACTGTGCTCCATTGCACTGGGGAGCTTTCCCACAGTATTGAACCTGAGATGAACTTGGTAAAATAAACGTAGAAGGGTAAGAGAATACCAAGAATACCAAGCCCATGCCTTCCAACAAAGTATTTTACTATAATAATAATAATAATAATAAGGTTTGGTCTAAGAAGAAATCACAAGCATCTTAATATATCAACACAAATCTGTAATTTAAACTGTAATATTTTATGTAGATATTCATTTTTTATTTAAATAAATAAATAAATACTAAGTACATAAAACAAAGTCTACTGCTATTGAATATTAACACCAATGTTGCCAAGGAAAAGATCTGTTTGAATGACATTGTCTTTTTGTGAAACAAAACGGGGCTGTTGTCACAATAGGAACTATACAATAGCCTATTTTATTTGTCATTCAGCAAAATGTAAACCGTAAAACTATTAATGAATGAATTCACAAAAAGCTAAATTGCAATTTTAGGCTAAAAATAGGCTATAAAAACATTTTGGCCTGGTTTAACAAACATGGCTTAGATTAAATCCAGGATTAGGCCTTAGTTCAGTTAGGACATTTAAGTATCTTTTACAAACATACCCTAGAAAAAACTATTACTGGTGTCCATCTTGAGACAAAACAATGGCAATGACATATTTTAGGAAATATCAGTGCAAGTTGCTTTCAGTTAAAACAAATGCATTTTAGTCTGGGACTAAGTCTGTGAAACGGGGTAAAAATATAAATGAATGAATTTTGTCATATATTGCTATCATATTAATGTATACATTTGCATCATATAAAACGTGACAACTTCCCCCGACTGACATTCATGAAAAATACCTGTCAAATTGTACAGAGTCCCATTGAAAAGCTTTATAAGTGCACCCTCTGCTGTGGCAAACGTGTATTACAGACAAGGACTGCGACGTAGAAGTCCTTCCGGGTCAAAGTTGATTTCGTTCCACCCATATGTGATTCACGTGTTTACATGGACATTTGTATTTGTAGCAAAGTATTGGTGACACTGGCATCCGAATACATTTATTTCATTCTGTTATAGTAAAAGCAGAGTGCCGCTATGTCGCAAAGTGAAGATAAAGCTTCTGATCAGACTTCAGTAGCACAAGAGAAAGGTAATGCTAACTAGCTCTGTTCATTATATACAGTAGTAAACTCGAATATGTATAGAATGTATTTAACTTTATTTTCTTTTCAAAGTTTCAACGTACCAGTGTCCGGCTGATTTTATGTCCCTTTCATATGATTCTTCTGTTAATTCCTTATTGGACGGAGGTGAACGGAAAGAATTATGGCTCATCAAAGCTCCAGCTGATTTTGATCCTAAAAGGTACAAAATAACCTGGAAATAACTTCTGAATTAATGTATAGGTTTGCTAATTAAGAGATAATAATAACAATAATATAAATTTTGGTTATAAAATTGATTAAACATTAAATTAATTAATTAATTAATAATAATAATAGAAATATCTAGTTGCAGTACTGTATATTCCTTTAGTATTATTTTATTTATTTTAAAAATACTGACAGGGTTCCCAGTGTCATTGAAAACATGGAAATATTACTGCTTTTAAGTTTCCTTTGGAAATGAATAAAATCTTTATAAGGTTTCTACAGTTAATATACATTTTTCTGGTCATGCTGTTCTCAGTTTTTTCTTTTGGTAGATATTGCTCTTTGTAAATGCTCCTGTAGAGTGAAAAAACATGGCAACATTATAATTTCAGTCTGTCCATTGAGGGTAACTGCCTGGCTAAATGGTTTAAATGTTACAAATTATTTGTAAAATGTATATTTTAATATAAAAAAACTCTGTATCAAGCTATGCATAATTTAAAAATAGCTTTAATATGGGGTTGATCAGTTCACTAATTGTTGTTTTGTGTCCTCTACAGCTTTGAAGACCTCAAAATTCCCTTATCAGGACTGGAAATGCTCCAGTCCCGTGGCAAGGCACCTAAGACCTACAGCGTCCTCGGTGACAGGTCGGCACCATCAGACCTCCATCTGCTCGTTTCCAAAGGGAAAAGACATAAGCCTTCTCTCTGTTCCTCCGGCTTCAATGGTGTCCTCAAGATCTCTAAGAGCTACGAAAACTGCAGTGAGAACCAAGTACCTGTTCCCATCCCATCCATTCCAGCTCCGTGCATCCCAGCTGGTCTCAAGCAACGTTTCCAGCCTTTTGGTAGTACCGGTGCAGCTCACATTCAAGATGAAGTCACTGTAGTTTCTCCAACAGCACCCAAGAGAACCAGGCCGGATTCGAATGAGGGCGAGGAGCGTAAAAAGAAGAAAAAGAAAAAGAAAGACAAGAGGGAAGAGGACAGTGAAGCTTTTATCAAGCAAGAACAGATACAGATTGACTGTGATCAGTTACAGCCATCTGAACTGATGGAGGAAGAGCCGATGGAGGAGAGGAGGAGGAAGAAGAAAAAGGTTAAGAAAGAGAAGGAAAGACATGAAGACATGTTTGATGAAAGTTTAATACTCAAAACAGAGCCACTGGATCCTTCTTATGATTATAATGACACCCCAGGGAAAACTAAAAAGAAGAAAAAGAAGAGTAGTCGACATGAGTAGCCTGTCAAAAGAACTTGAAATGTTCTATAAATTTTTTTGTCACGTTCACAAATGCTTACTGTGATAGTTAACTGTCAAAGTACAACTAAGAAATCAGTATTTCTTACTGTCTGTCATAAAAGAATTCAATGATTCTGTACGACACACAATATTAACTCAAAAGCGTTTTCTTCTGCTTAAAATCATTATTTTTGTTTATTTTGCTGTACTGCCATACAAGCAACTGTACATCGCAGAGACAGACATGAAAGGGAAAACTCACCCAAAAAACCAACAAATATTCTGTCATCATTTATTCACTATCATGACATTCTAAACATTGGCTTTCTTCAGTGGAAGAAAAAATAATATATTTAAGAATGCTTCAAGTGTTTAGTCCGAAAGTTGAGCCCTTGACTTTTTGATTGTATTGACTAAAGTGTTTCAAAATATTTTCTTTAATGTTGGGTGAATTATCTGTCCAAAGTGAACTGTACTGCCTTTTAAAGTACTTTTATGTTTCACAAAAAGAATAAAATTTGTGTTTTGGGTGAACTAAAAACACTATCTATCTATCAATCTATATATATATATACACACAGGTCCTTCTCAAAAAATTAGCATATTGTGATAAAGTTCATTATTTTCCATAATGTAATGATAAAAATTAAACTTTCATATATTTTAGATTCATTGNTTTCTTCAGTGGAAGAAAAAATAATATATTTAAGAATGCTTCAAGTGTTTAGTCCGAAAGTTGAGCCCTTGACTTTTTGATCGTATTGACTAAAGTGTTTCAAAATATTTTCTTTAATGTTGGGTGAATTATCTGTCCGAAGTGAACTGTACTGCCTTTTAAAGTACTTTTATGTTTCACAAAAAGAATAAAATTTGTGTTTTGGGTGAACTAAAAACACTATCTATCAATCTATATATATACACACAGGTCCTTCTCAAAAAATTAGCATATTGTGATAAAGTTCATTATTTTCCATAATGTAATGATAAAAATTAAACTTTCATATATTTTAGATTCATTGCACACCAACTGAAATATTTCAGGTCTTTTAATGTTTTAATACTGATGATTTTGGCATACAGCTCATGAAAACCCAAAATTCCTATCTCAAAAAATTAGCATATTTCATCCGACCAATAAAAGAAAAGTGTTTTTAATACAAAAAAAGTCAACCTTCAAATAATTATGTTCAGTTATGCACTCAATACTTGATCGGGAATCCTTTTGCAGAAATGACTGCTTCAATGCGGCGTGGCATGGAGGCAATCAGCCTGTGGCACTGCTGAGGTGTTATGGAGGCCCAGGATGCTTCGATAGCGGCCTTAAGCTCATCCAGAGTGTTGGGTCTTGCGTCTCTCAACTTTCTCTTCACAATATCCCACAGATTCTCTATGGGGTTCAGGTCAGGAGAGTTGGCAGGCCAATTGAGCACAGTAATACCATGGTCAGTAAACCATTTACCAGTGGTTTTGGCACTGTGAGCAGGTGCCAGGTCGTGCTGAAAAACGAAATCTTCATCTCCATAAAGCTTTTCAGCAGATGGAAGCATGAAGTGCTCTTAAATCTCCTGATAGCTAGCTGCATTGACCCTGCCCTTGATAAAACACAGTGGACCAACACCAGCAGCTGACATGGCACCCCAGACCATCACTGACTGTGGGAACTTGACACTGGACTTCAGGCATTTTGGCATTTCCTTCTCCCCAGTCTTCCTCCAGACTCTGGCACCTTGATTTCCGAATGACTTTGGACCACTGAGCAACAGTCCAGTGCTGCTTCTCTGTAGCCCAGGTCAGGCGCTTCTGCCGCGGTTTCTGGTTCAAAAGTGGCTTGACCTGGGGAATGCGGCACCTGTAGCCCATTTCCTGCACACGCCTGTGCACGGATGTTTCTACTCCAGACTCAGTCCACTGCTTCCGCAGTTCCCCCAAGATCTGGAATCGGTCCTTCTCCACAATCTTCCTCAGGGTCCGGTCACCTCTTCTCGTTGTGCAGCGTTTTTTGCCACACTTTTTCCTTCCCACAGACTTCCCACTGAGGTGCCTTGATACAGCACTCTGGGAACAGCCTATTCGTTCAGAAATTTCTTTCTGTGTCTTACCCTCTCGCTTGAGGGTGTCAATGATGGCCTTCTGGACAGCAGTCAGGTCGGCAGTCTTACCCATGATTGCGGTTTTGAGTAATGAACCAGGCTGGGAGTTTTTAAAAGCCTCAGGAATCTTTTGCAGGTGTTTAGAGTTAATTAGTTGATTCAGATGATTAGGTTAATAGCTCGTTTAGAGAACCTTTTCATGATATGCTAATTTTTTGAGATAGGAATTTTGGGTTTTCATGAGCTGTATGCCAAAATCATCAGTATTAAAACAATAAAAGACCTGAAATATTTCAGTTGGTGTGCAATGAATCTAAAATATATGAAAGTTTAATTTTTATCATTACATTATGGAAAATAATGAACTTTATCACAATATGCTAATTTTTTGAGAAGGACCTGTATAATGGTAACACTTTACAATAAGGTTCATTAGTTAACTACATTAGGTATGAACTAATAATGAACTTTTAACAGCATTTATTAATCTTTGTTAATGTTAATTTCAACATTTACTAATACATTTTTTAAATCTTGTTAACATTAGTTAATGCACTGTGAACTAACAAACATTGAACAATGTATTTTCCTTAACTAACATTAATGAAGATTAGTAAATACAGTAACAAATAGATTGCTCATGGTTAATTCATGTTAGTTAATACATTGTTTAATTAATGAACCTTATTGTAAAGTGTTACCATAATATATATATATATACACACACAGACGCAATGGTTAAAGGTTTTGTTCACTTTCAAATAAACTTTTCCATATTCTCCAAAAAGCTTACGCTGTATGTCCAATGCCTTCCCTATTCTACTTACGGAAAAAACAAAACTGCCGCCGCATTCGTTCCATAAGTAGAATAGGGAAGGCGTAGGACATACAGCGTACACTTTTTGGAGAATACGGAAATGCGGTTTGGGCGGAGGCACTTAGAAGGCGAACATTTGTTTATATAAAGCATACAGTTGTATTTTTATCGAAAATGACTGATCGTTTCGCTAGATAAGACCCCTATTCCTCGTCTGGTATCGTTTAAAGCCCTTTGAAGCTGCACTGAAACTGTAATTTTGACCTTCAACCGTTTGGAGGCCATAGAAGTCCATTAAAAGGAGAATAATCCTGGAATATTTTCATCAAAAACCTTCATTTCTTTTCGACTGAAGAAAAAAAGACATGAACATCTTGGATGACATGGGGGTGAGTAAACTATCAGGAAAAGTTTATTTGAAAGTGGACTAATCCTTTAATTTCATGAAGGTCAAGCGCAACAGAGGCAGCGTCACGTGTACAGCGTCGGCAAATAGAGGGTATGCATAGACGTCACTTTCCCTCCGGTACGCGCTTCCTCAGCCGGACTGAGTGGCAAAAAAACCTGCTGCATGACTGGATTTAATAGGGAAAACTGCGAAAACACGAGTAAAACAAACGATTGCACTAAAGGTTGGGCTCGAAAGTGTTCCTTATAACATGTCAAAGAAACCTAATCCATGAATATTGGCATGCAGCCAGGAGTCGTGTTTCCTGACATTTAATATCTGCTTGATTTCGACGTCGGGGAAAAGCAAATCTGCCTGTGAACGATTTCTATAACTACAATATAGGTAGGTTTAAATCCGAGTAATCACTTATATCAATGTTATATATTTCGTCATATGGTCCAGCCCTAAAACTTGTATAGTTTTTGTCAGTGTTTATTTAAAAACACCCAATTATGCAGAATATAAGATGGTAAATATTTAATTGATGAGTTGTCAACACAATATATAACAATACGGTATGATTTTACCTCAAAATCCAACAAAATGATAACTGCAAATCCACGTTTCTCTGCCTGAAGTCCATTTTTTTCCTGTGAATTACAGCAATCAATTTGCTTCTTTTTTTTCTGTAGCTTTTGGCATTCTGTAAAAATGTACCTCAGATTTTGTGTCAAAGCTATTTGTACAGTCAATCACGAAGTTTTTCCCATTTTGGATGTGTTTTGTGTGTTTTCGCGGCATTCACGCTGAAAACCAATGCTGCCACTCAGTCTTTTTGCCACTCGGAGGGCGTAACCGCAGTCATAACGGCCGAGGGTGACGTCACGTGCATACCCTCTGAGTCGGCGTTCTGACGTAGAACCTGGAAGCGCTGGACGTAAACAGCGTACGAGAAAGACGTGAGAGAAGAGATTGTTGAATAAAGTTGTTATTTTTGTTTTGTTTTTGCGCACAAAAAGTATTCTCTTCACTTCCTAACACTAATGGTGCGTTCACACCGGACGCGAATGAAGCGGTAAGCGCGAGTGATTTACATGTTAAGTCAATGCAAAGACGCGAATTGACATCCTGCGGCGCGAATGACGCGGCGCGAATTGAGCGATTCGGGCGTTTGGCGCGATTCACGCGAATCGCGCAAGTTGAAAAATCTGAACTTTGGCGAATTTCCGCGCCGCGTTAACCAATCAGGAGCTTGCTCTAGTAGTGACGTGACGTAGCGAGATGAGGCAGAAATTCGAAACAACAATGGAGGACAAAATCATCGTCGCTGTACATCTTCATACATTTATAGAAACTGAAATAAAAAGGATCGTGTTTGAAAGAAAGTGAGTGAGGAGGTCGGACAATCTGATAAGTTGTAAAAAACGGTCTTTACTCAATTTGAGCTATATATATATATATACATATTAAGACTACTAGCCAACTAAAGATGACCAATTGAGCTTATTCGCTGTAATTTACAATTATTTCCCCACCGACAAGTTTATTCAGAGGAAGTGTGCAGAAAGCAGTGGGAGAGTCTGGGACACATAAAGGAGCGGGAGAGCCCCTCCCATGACACGAATGGATTTTCACGCGCGAATGAAGCGAGTAAACTCAAAATGTTCAAGCATCCAACTACGCGCGAATAGCGCGATTTATTCGCGCAAGTCGCGTCCGGTGTGAACGCAGCATAAGGTTGAACCACTGTAGTCACGTTGACTATTTTAACAATGTTTTTACTACTTTTCTGGACATTGAATGACGGTATTACTGCTTTCTATGGGAGATTAAAGAAACAACTCAGATTTTATCAAAAATATCTTAAATTGTGTTCCTAAGATAAATAAAGATCTTACGGGTGTGGAACGACATGAGGGTGAGTAATTAAAGACAGAAATTTCATTGTTGGGTGAACTAACCCTTTAAATACTGGGTTTCTGCAGTACTTGCAGTTCACCGGTAGGTGGCGGAAAATCTCCCTCTGCTGGTGGGCGCGCTGAAGGTCCGCCGCTTGTTCTGCACTGAGGTATGGTCATGTTTTCTAATGAGCACAGACACGTTTGCCGCCTGCAAAATGGGCATCTCTGCCCCTCCCACTGCGCACATGCAGGTAAAGCTCAACATCCCAGAGTCCAGTGGGATCACATTAGGAATATCATATAGGCACTGCTTGCTTCTGCTTTAATCAGGTATTTAAAGAATGCTGCACCTGCTGATACTCTCATTGAGAAGTGTTCGTGATTTACCATTATTACAAACTATATATATATAAGAACTTTTCCACTCCAAGACTGCGTGGACCATCTTCAAATGTGCACCTGTTTACAGCACCCACATCGTTTGGCATTTATTTTCTGAGTGTGAGTCACAGAAAGAGAAGTGATTTATCACAGAGGCGGGGACGGTAATCACGTCCGTGCACGCGCCTTCAACTTGTTTGCTTTGTTGTTGTTTTTTAAATTTCCCATATACACTCATCACCAATATTTTTCCCGCGGTATGCCATAGGCGTTATGAGATGCTTGAACATTGCTGGGTGTCTGGTGAGGCAGATAAATAATTGAATGCAGTCTGAAGTTTGAAAGCAACGTGCCCAGACTGTAAAGCAAAGCGCGCGCCCCTATGCGCCCTAAACTGATGCAAACGATAAGGTTCGGGTGGGGGAGTAATGGTTTTTCTTTTTCTTTTTGAGCCAATCTCGTTTGTGCACACCCTCCCCCTTTTCACTGCAGCAATTCTTGTCTTTCTTCACCGTGGTGATCTCTCTCACTCACACGCTCCCTCTTCAACGTGCTCCATGCGGCCTGCAGCATTTGGGGAGGGGGGTTGGGGGAGTTACCATAGCAACGCGGACTTGCCAAGGACTACGGAGCCGCGCGGCGGTCGGAATGGGGTTCGGCACACATCGATAGGTACCTTTCCCCAATTAGAGAGACGATGGTACTAGTATGTAGTTTCCACCAAGACACACAACATATTCTTCTTGTCAAGACGCGGGAGTCAATATTTCTACTTGATAATTCCTATTAAAGCGTTTGTTTGGGATGAATTACTGCACCAGAAACTTGTTTGCATACTAATACGTTGACGTGACTCACTCAAAGCAGTCGATTCCAAAATGTGTCATTGAGCGCCTCCTCTGCAGCAAGGAATTCTGGGAGCTTTTCAGTACAGCATCACCTCATAAGCCTTTATTAAGTTTACATTTCAGTATAAATACAGGATTGTTTATTGATTGTTCGATTTATCATGTCAGCAAGAATGCAATTGGATTTGGCTTTTGCATTACATAGAAAAAATAAACATAAATAAGTGTGATCCTACTGTTGCTATGCGCACACCCAAATCAAGTCAGACATATGTTATAAAAGCAGCAGGGCTTTCAGCTGGTTGCCAAGACAACCACAATGCCGTTTTTTCCTCATTGTTTCATACCCACCTCTGTGACTGTGTTTGTGCTCAAGGACGTGGTTTTCTGTCGCTGACCAAGATGTTGCATGAATTGTTTATTATTTATTTATTTTTATAAAAAGATCAGTCTTTCAAACCAACCTTTGGCTGTGATGATAAAGCCAGTGGCGATCGGCCAAACTCAACAGATGCCTGTGCTCATTGTGCCCTACAAATGCATATTTCAAAAACTTGCCAATTTTATTGTTATATATATACAGTATCTCACAGAAGTGAGTACACCCCTCACATTTTTTGTAAATATTTTATTATATCTTTTCATGTGACAACACTGAAGAAATGACACTTTGCCACATTGTAAAGTAGTGAGTGTACAGCTTATATAACAGTGTAAATTTGCTGTCCCCTCAAAATAACTCAGCACACAGCCATTAATGTCTAAACCACTGGCCACAAAAGGAGTACACCCCTAAGAGAAAATGTCCAAATTGGGCCCAATTAGCCATTTTCTCTCCCTGGTGTCATGTGACTCGTTAGTGTTACAAGGTCTCAGGTGTGAATGGGGAGCAGGTGTGTTAAATTTGGTGTTATCACTCTCACTCTCTCATACTGGTCACTGGAAGTTCAACATGGCACCTCATGGCAAAGAACTCTCTGAGGATCTGAAAAAAAGAATTGTTGTTCTACATAAAGATGGCGTAGGCTATAAGAAGATTGCCAAGACCTTGAAACTGAGCTGCATCACGGTGGCCAAGACCATACAGTGGTTTAACAGGACAGGTTTCACTCAGAACAGGCCTCGCCATGGTCGACCAAAGAAGTTGAGTGCACGTGCTCAGCATCATATCCAGAGATATGATCCATACGCCACACACTGCATCAAATTGGTCTGCATGGCTGTCGTCCCAGAAGGAAGCCTCTTCTAAAGATGATGCACAAGAAAGCCCGCAAACAGTTTGCTGAAGACTGAACCATTTTACTGAACCGGATTACTGGAACCATGTCCTGTGGTCTGATGAGACCAAGATAAACGTATTTGGTTCAGATGGTGCCAAGCGTGTGTGGCGGCAACCAGGTGAGGAGTACAAAGATAAGTGTGTCTTGCATACAGTCAAGCATGGTGGTGGGAGTGTCATGGTCTGGGGCTGCATGAGTGCTGCCGGCACTGGGGAGCTACAGTTCATTGAGGGAACCATGAATGAGCAGAGCATGATCCCCTCCCTTCGGAGACTGGGCCGCAGGGCAGTATTCCAACACGATAATGACCCCAAACACACCTCCAAAACGACCACTGCCTTGCTAAAGAAGCTGAGGGTAAAGGTGATGGACTGGCCATGCATGTCTCCAGACCTAAACCCTATTGAGCATCTGTGGGGCATCCTCAAAGGTCTCTAACATCCACCAGCTCTGTGATGTCGCCATGGAGGAGTGGAAGAGGACTCCAGTGGCAACCTGTTAAGCTCTGGTGAACTCCATGCCCAAGAGGGTTAAGGCAGTGCTGGAAAATAATGGTGGCCACTAGGGCTGCACGATTAATCACATGCGATTGTCACGCGCATTTCGTCAGTAAAGCCGGTTCCCTGATTACCGCAAAATCGCCATCACCTGCTTTCAAATGGAGCAACATTTAATAGACAGAGCCGTAGATCACTGACAAGCCGCGCAATATTGCGTTCATTATCGAAGGCGATTCATCTGCGATATGAACGCGATATTGCGTGGCTTGTCAGTGATCTACGGCTTTGTCTATTAAATGTCGCTCCATTTGAAAGCAGGTGATGGCGATTTAGCGGTAATCAGGGAACCGGCTTTACTGACGAAATGCGCGTGACAATCGCATGCGATTAATCGTGCAGCCCTAGTGGCCACACAAAATATTGACACTTTGGGCTCAATTTGGACATTTTCTCTTAGGGGTGTACTCACTTTTGTGGCCAGTGGTTTAGACATTGATGGCTGTGTGTTGAGTTATTTTGAGGGGACAGCAAATTTACACTGTAATACAAGCTGTACACTCACTACTTTACAATGTGGCAAAGTGTCATTTCTTCAGTGTTGTCACATGAAAAGATATAATAAAATATTTACAAAAATGTGAGGGGTGTACTCACTTCTGTGAGATACATATTATATACAGTACTGTGCAAACGTCTTAGGCTACTATTAGCTGTGTTGTTTTAGCAATGTTTTAATGACCATCCATATTTATTTTTCAGTCTCTTTATTATGATGCAAACAGAAAATACAGGAAATATGTACACAATTCTTGGTCTTAGAGTCCTTTTCCGTAAGAGAGCCAGGTTCCTGCTATTGCTCAAGTGTAAGGGGAGGTCACTAAATACTTGCCACTTTAACTTATAAAAGCTGTTTTTTTTCTGATTTTTAATACTGCATACAAATTTACTGTATTTTCTGGTTATATTCTAATAGAGATTGAGAAATAATTATATTTGGTCATTATATCATTGCTAAAACAACATCTAATGGTGACCTAAGCCTTTTGCACAGTACTGTGTATATACAGTTGCAAGAAAAAGTATGTGAACCACTTGCAGAATCTGTGAAAATGTTAATAATTTTAACAAATTAAGGGAGATAATACAAAATGCATGTTATTTTCTATTTAGTACTGTCCTGAGTAAGATATTTTACATAAAAGATGTTTACATATAATCCACAAGACAAAAAAAATTGCTGAATTTATTAAAATAACCCCATTCATAAGTATGTGAACCATTGATTCTTAATACTGTGTGTGGTTACCTGGATGATCTACGACTGTTTTTTTTGTTTTGTGATGGTTGTTCATGAGTCCCTTGTTTGTCCTGAGAAGTTAAACTGAGCTCTGTTCTTCAGAAAAATTCTCCAGGTCCTGCAGATTCATCAGTTTTCCAGCATTTTTTGCATATTTGAACTCTTTACACCAGTGACTGAATGATTTTGAGATCCGTCTTTTCACACTGAGGACAACTGAGGGACTCAAACACAACTTTTAAAAAAGGTTCAAACATTCACTGATGCTCCAGAAAAAAAACATGATGCATAAATAGAAGGGGGGTGAAAACATTTGGAATTTGAAGATCAAGGTCAATTTTGTTTAATTTGTCTTTCGGGAAACATGCAAGTATCTTCTGTTGCTTCCGAAGGGCAGTACTAAATGAAAAAAAATGATATTCAAGCGAAATAAGAAAAATGTGGACCTCTTTATCCTGTTCAAAAGTTTNCAGTGAATGTTTGAACCTTTTTTAATAGTTGTGTTTGAGTCCCTCAGTTGTCCTCCATGTGAAAAGACGGATCTCAAAATCATACAGCCACTATTGTAAAGGGTTCAAATATGCAAAAGATGGTGGAAAACTGAATAATTTTTGGGACCTGGAGATTTTTTCTGAAGAACAGAGCTCAGTGTAACTGCTCAGAATAAACAAGGGACTCATGAACAACCATCACAAAACAAAAAAACTGTCGTAGATCATCCAGGTAACCACACACAGTATTAAGAATCAATGGTTCACAAACTTTTGAACTGGGTCATTGTAATAAATTCAGCTATTTTTTTGTCTTATGGATTATATGTAAACATCTTTTATGTAAAATATCTTACTCAGGACAGTACTAAATAAAAAATAACATGCATTTTGTATGATCTCTCTTATTTTGTTAAAATTTTGCACATTTTCACAGATTCTGCAAGTGGTTCACATACTTTTTCTTGCAACTGTATATGTGTGTGTGTGTATATATATATATATATATATACACACACACACATACACACACACCAAATATAGTAAATATATCATTATATATAATACTATTGTATTTGTTATTTCTTTACTTTTTTTTTTGTGCTGTTCTCTATATGATGAGTCTGCTGTATCATTTGGTTTTGCAAGCAGTTTCTGTGGCTTATGTTTTATGTGAAACTGGGCTGTTACCGATGTCGCAAGGCAATACTCTCAGTTTAGTTTAATAAACTCTTAATTTTTAAAAAAATATACTATTTTCTTTTACTGCCTAAACAAAAACCCAACAAGCTTTATTTAGTCTGGGGCCAGGGTTCATGGTGGCAACTGCATGACCCATTAGGACAGGCCGACACAGTCTCTGCTAGACATGCTGTGCTTCCATCTGTCCAAGGGTCACTCACTCCCCACCGGTGCCAAACGCACGCTTCCCTCTGCGCGGCTCTGACATCTTCTCTGTTTTTGCCTCTTTTCCGTGGCTTGTCGAGATAAAAGGGGGAGTGCAGATGGAAACTGGGTCACTAGAGCTTTTTATAACCTCATGGAATTGTTGTTAGATTTAACCTTCAGGTGCTAGCTGCTGTAGCTAAAACTGTGAAAAACAGGGGGAAGATGATGGTAAAGTAGGCTAATTGGGAGCTGAGTTGAATTTGTGATTCAAATGAAATTGATAGGGTTTCCCTTTCTCTGTACAGAAATGTTGCTTAGATGTACCTACCTAGTCACTGTTTAGGGAGTGTGATTATTTTTACTATTTCATTTCTGTGAATTTGGATATATATATATATAAATCTGGGCTGCATTTTTCAAAAGCATCACAAGCCTAAGTAGATTGTAGAAACCACTGGCACCAAATCCTTTTGCACTAATGATCTGCTTTGGCTTATGATTGTTTTGGGAAACACAGCCCTGTGTAGTTGTGCTGTTACAGTATTTCAAAATAAAAACATTTTACAAAGTATTGTGGAATAAAAAATAATAAATTTCCTGCATTTATTCACCTTTTCAGGCATGTTCATAAATTTGGTAAGCAAAAGATTAGAAATTAGAAAAAGCATTCGCAAACCCGTTTTGCTTCCGTAATGTGACATATAAGAGTTAAGTGGGATATTCAACAAGAATTCTAAAGGATTTTATCCTTTAGAAACAGACTGAATTGTGAAAAGGCAGAATTTATCACATTAATGGTATTTAACAACAAATTTTTACAGTTAGCTATTGCTGTTGTAGAAAGTCTCCAGTGTTCGCCTATAAATGAAAATAAATTTATGTTCAGTCTGATGAACATTTATAGGCACAGTCTAATGTCAGATGAAAGGCAAAGTCAATGCAGAGGCATATTTCTTCTAAAATGTGTGCTGATGAATCATGCACAATTAAGGCCCGTTCACTCCAAGAACTATAAAGATAACTATAACGATAACTATATTAGCATGGTATTGTTCTGTTTATTCTATGCTGCAGTTTTGTCATCTGCCATTTTAAATGCTCAAGCTCTTTAATGCAGGATGGATTCTGATTGGCTATGGTCAATGTTTTTATTGTTCATCAGCTGGAAAAAATCTTTTTAAAAGTGATTCCAACGATATTGTTTCTCTGTGCTGTTATCCTTAAAGAACGGTTTTTAGAACTATATCGTTATCATTATCGTTAAAGCTATCATCCTTGGTGTGAACAGCCTTAAAGGGTTAGTTCACCCAAAAATGAAAATGATGTAATTAATTACTCACCCTCATGTCGTTCCAAACCGTAAGACCTTCGTTCATCTTCGGAACGCAAATTAAGTTATTTTGATGAAATCCGAGAGGTTTTTTTATCCTCTATTGAAAGCAATGAAATTAGCACGTTCAATGTCCAGAAAACTAGTAAAAACATTGTTAAAATAGTCCACGTGACTACAGTGGTTCAACCTTAATATTATCAAGCGACAAGATTGCTTTATGTGCGCAAAAAACAAAACAAAAATAATGACTTTATTTAACAAATATGTCTCTCCCCTGTCTTTCTGCTGTGCTATTTACTTTGCATCTTCCTGGTTCTACGTCCGAACAGCGGCTCATTATTGGCCGACGCCTCTTCACGTGAGCAGCACGAGGCATGCGTGTGATGCTGATGCAGGAGCCGTCCAATAATGAGCCGGCGTTAAACACGGAAACGCAGGGAAGAGGAAAATTAATTGAATAAATTCATTGAATAAATTCACTTTATTCATTGAATAAAGTCGTTGTTTTTGTTTTGTTTTTGCGCACAATTCTCATCACTTCATAACATTGGTTGAACCACTGTAGTCATGTCGACGGTTTTAACGATGTCTTTAGTACCTTTCTGGGCATTGAATGTACTAATTTCATTGCTTTTAATGGAGGATAAAAAAAACCTCTCGGATTTCATCAAAAATATCTTAATTTGTGTTCCGAAGATGAGTGAAGGTCTTACGGGTGTGGAACAACATGGGGGTGAGTAATTAATGACAGATTTTTCATTTTTGGGTGAACTAGCCCTTTAAGACCAGGAAAGTGTGTCAAGAAAATAAATGGGGTCAATTTTGATTATGCTGACTTTAAAAACAAGTAAGTCTGGAAGTGTACTTTTAAGCGTACTTGCATAAAGCTTTTGCAGTCAATACTGGTTCTGATTGTAAGCACTTGCATAGGATACTTTTTTTGATCAGCATGCTGTGATATTACTGTCCACTGGATTTCCACAGCCATACTCTGGCACTTAAATCCATCATAAAGCCTGTGGGACACACATACATACACCAGATTCAAGGGCGCTCGTCTGCTTGTCTCTGCAGCAAAAGGGCCAGCAAATCGTTCCTCCTTTCAACTCACCATAAAATGTTCCTTGTATGGTCTTTCAAAGTGCTGTGGTGAGTTGCTTAGAAAGGTCACAAGACATGTATTTCGTCCCCTTGTGGCCAAGTAAAAGAGATTAATGGTACCCCTCTGCATTCGGCCTGTCTTCAGTGGGTGTCAGCCTAGCAGTTGACGTCTTCTGGAGGACAGGAGTTGGGGAGGCGGGCTGTATAGCAGCATTTCACCTCAGTGTCAGAAATATGGTTATGTTTGTTGAAATCAACTGTTTCGAATAGATGTTTAAAAGCTCGGTTTATTTAAATGAGCTTTTAGGAAAATAGAACAGATGCTGGAAGAGATTCAGTGCTGGAGCTTCATCAGTGAGTCTTGGCTAAAAGTACTGTAGGTCACTTACCAGAAACTTGAGTGTCCACAATGAGAGTTTATCATCAGAGGACATATTGGGCTCAGTCAGAAGGCTTTGACCAGTTTCTATGGTGATTAAATAATAGCTTGCTGTGTTGATACATGCTGTTGACTGCATGTATGGCTTTATTATGAATCTATATTTTTATTTTAGCCTACAGTATGTCTTAGCTTGCAGATTTGGAAATGGCTATGTTGGTTGTATATCCTAAAAATGACACTACAAAAAATTCAAACCCAGTCAAACATTAAAGGTAAAGAGTTTTTGTGCCAATAACGCAACTTAATGGAATTGCGACTGGTAGGGCAAATGGATAGTCCTCCCTCAAAATCGTGCTATTGGTTGATCAGTGTTACAGTGTCAGGCTGTATGGGTCAAGGTTTGGCTAGTTAGCCTTTGCTAACTCTGAATGTAACACATTCTGTAGACAAAAAGCATTTTTCCCTATTGACTGCCATTGAAAATTTCTTACTATACATAATTACATTTTGTATATATTTTTATTATATATATGTATATATATTTTTTTTAATTATTATTTTTTTATATATATATATAATATACAGTGGTGGCCAAAAGTGATGAAAAGGAAAAATTGATGAAAGGAAAATTGGTACATACCGAATTGTGTGGATGTCATTTTTGCCAAGTGGTCGTATACCTATCTTGCACTCATTATTCCTAGCCTGTAATTCAATAAATCACTATGTGGAAAGTATTAGCTATATTATTAGATGTTATTTTGTGGGTTTTATACAGTGTATACGGTATACTAATTTGCTGTTCTTTCAGAAAAAAAATTTAATTGTGCATTTGACTTTATATTGGAAAAGGGTATATGCAATTTTGTGGATTGAGCATATTACAAGTTTCATTTACATATATCTATTAAGTATAGTGGCAGCTGTATGGATAGTGTTACAGAACTATGTACAGAACTGTATGGATAGTGTTAATTTTTGTTTCTATTTGCATGTGTTTTCTTCAGTTGCAGCACTTTGAGCTCTCTCGGCCACCGTAGTTTTAGTCAAAATGGCTAATTAGGCTGTTCTCTGCCACCAAGGAGGATATTGTTAAAATGGATACATTTATAAGTTTTGGATATTTGGAGCCTTTCTTGACAAATAATTTTTAAAATTGTAATACCTTAACCAAGTTTAGTTTATTATTCTTCCCAATATAACATACTCCTTGTATTTTGATTGTTTAATAGAACCTGAAAAGCAGATATTGTGCAAATATCCCCTCCAGACATCACTTTTGGCCACTATATAGGGGACTTTTATATTTTCTTTTCTGGTTTACTTTGTTGTCTCATCATATTAAGCTGGAATTGAAAAAAAGTGACAGTTATTTTGTTTGGTATGCACTTTGATACATATTTCAATTTACAGTTGTCTATCTAGTATGTTCCGGCAAGTCTTTTATCGCAAAGACCCTCCTCCACAGGCATGTAGGTTTATCATTGCGTGCCGGGTGTCTCGCACCGACAACCTACACAGAAAGCGTGGAGAGATTTATAAAAGAACTAAGACGTTTCTTATTTTATCTTGCGTCTTGGGAGCATAAATTGTTGTCTTCATTGTGCTAGTCATATCTGTGGCAAGCAGTGACCCAATTAAGCCCCTCAGAGGTGCGCAGTTGCACAGACAGACTCGAACTTGTGCATTTATATCCCTCATTAGCCCAGCAGGGTTCATCAGCGCTAACGTACATCACCTCTGAAAGACTTTTGAGATAGGCTTCCATGTACAACAGCACCAAAGCTAATTACAGATAAAAGCAAGAATTCATGGATAATTAGAAAAAATACACACTGGACAGATAAGGAAAGCATGACCTATATGCAGGTTGCTTTGTAAATTCACTCCACTGTAGTTTGTCATAAGAATGGCTTGGGCCTCAGCAATATACTGTAAAAAACATATTTATTAAAGCATATGCTCATGAACATAAAGAAAACAACAACTGCAGAAATGCAGAACATATCATATGTACCATAAAATTGATAAAAACAAATCACTGTACACGCTACAGTGCTTTAAAATCACAGCTTTGCATTGCAACTTTCTTAATTTATTTCTTTATCTTATGTACATATACTCATAAAACACTGATGTTAAAAGTTATTCCTTATATTACGAACGATCTCTAGGATAATTTATCAGCTTCATTTGTTAGAAATATTACAACAGCAAGAAACAAAAAACCATACAAAACTATTACAATCATTTTCAGTGTTTGCGTGAAACCAGTTTAAATTGAGTGAAATGGAACTGGATGGATATTTTGGTCTGTCAAAAATAAATGCAGGCATTCCCACTTAAGGAAATGTTATACTCTTTAAATAAAGAAAAGGGGGAGCAAAATTAAATCAGAATTTAGAGTTTAAATCTGTTTTTTTTTATATATAATTGAATACCAATGATTATGTCTTCTTGGAAGCCTGCGGTTTTCTTTCACAGTAGGATAAGAAAGCATTTTCTTGCTTCAGCGTAGTACAGTCTGCTTTCTAAATTGCACTTCTTAAAACACAAACAAGTAACAATGTGTTCGAAATGTACATTAATTGGAGTGATTAATCAATTGTTTTTGTCACTTTTGTACTATTTTGTCAAAATACATGTTGCAACATTCAAACAAATATATCAAAGCCATAAAAAGGTAGCTTATAAAGTTTCGAACATTATTGCTGATAAAAGGACATATTCTTATGGACCACAGTTAGTTTACCACCATCTGATTTGGTTTTGTCTTAGCAACAGTATTTAAGGTCAGATTTGTACACTGAAGACTAGCATTAGTCACTGACTATACAAAAAGTAATATATATATTGTATATTCAGTTGATATTTTCATACACAAAGTAATCTGGGGGAAAACAAGGACAAAGTGGTTTTCTGCTGTGACTCAGATTGCTGACTTTTGTTTTATACTCTTCCTGTGGGCCAGACCTCACTTTGACATGACAGCTACTCTCTGAATCAGCACAAGTCTTCATGCATCCGAGACGCACTAGCTTTAAATTGATTAGACTGCGTCACACTGACTGATTCTGTATACTAGCTGTTTTTAAGGAGTCAGCCCTATTAAAAGTACAGGTTTCCTGCTGAATTCATGCATGCTGTTCACTTCAGCACCACCACACAGACAGAAACCTGTTGTGAAGCTGAGGAAACAAGAGGGACAGCTCTGCTTGTTTAGATGTACGGCTCATGCATTCCTGAGGCCTATTTGCAGCCAGAAAGCTGTTGCTCAGATTGCAAATCAAAATGATTTACTCTTACACATTTGTAGTGACAGATGTTCTGCCATTTTTTCAGTCTTCAACTTTTTTTCTGCACAGAATTGCATTTGAAAATGATGCATCTGTTGAAATATAGTACTTCAGTCATTTTGATGTCATACGAATCTATAAACAATATACAGTGGCCCCACAAAGTATTTGGACACTTAAGCAGTTAAAATTATGATAAATAATAATTAAAATGTATGATAAATATAAAAATACATTTCTCAAAAGTTTTAAATTAGTAAAGAAAAATTATATATATAATTTATACTTTTGTTTTATTAAACTTTTTAAACTGTATATGTTAGTATTAGCATAACTATAGA
>RJVU01057378.1:465615-479675 GCA_003731715.1 Anabarilius grahami
TAAACAGTGGTTACCATGGTTTCTTCCCTAACTTAGAAAGGCTTGCTCCTCTGATCAAGCAGTGACTCACACTGGTACTTTTTACCAAAGCTTTACACAGAACATACTGATCTTGTTAAAATGTTGCTAAAAGCACAGTTGATAAATGTTCATTAAAATTATTTGGGATTGCTTGCCTAAAAATATCTGAATTTGTTTCTATGTTGGCAGTACAAATAAAATCATGATTCATAGTTAAATATATTTTAGGTGCTGTTAACTGCAAAAATGATAAAATAGTATAAAAGAATTAGAAACATTTGGTTTAAAATAGTTATAAAGAAAAAAAGTTTGAGACAATGAGCCAAATCTAGAATTTTTTCAAAAAAAAAAAATTCTTTCACTTTTGTCTGCAAAATATCACATTAAAATATAACAAATCTTCAAATCTTTATCTGAGTGTTGGTATTGTTAACTAAAACTATTAAAAATACTTTTCACTAATTGAAATAAGCTGAAATAAAAAAAATTAAAAAAATTCAATAAAACATTAGATAAAACGTTATAAATAAAATAATTAAATATTAGATAAGACTTAGCTGAAAAAAAATATAAATATTAGAAAAAACACTTTAAGAAATGATTAGAAATGTTGCAACTAACTGAATTAAATAAGTTTAAGTTGAAGCACTAAAATTACTAAAAACTAATAAACAAAAAAAACTAAAACTGTGATAAAAAAGGATATAAAATATATATTTTAAATAAAAGCTAATTAATCAATACTATAATAGTACATCAATAATACTAAATTGACTGCTTTATCTGAGATGCAAAACAAACAAAAAGTATATATACGTAATTTAGGGATAGCAATAGAAATATTAATATAATATTATTATAGAAATGAACATTACAAATGGAAAATGGAAAATACTGCAGCACTGATGAGCCCAGAAAATTATGTATTAGAAGATAAATATAAAGATGCTTGTGTGTTTTGTTCTTGTACTTCCTGAGCAGTGAATCACTAGGTAAAAAGAGGCTCCTCCTGAAAAGCATCGACTCCCAGGGGTCAGTGTTTCCATGGAAACTCAACTCCAGCATTCAAGAGGGACTGAAAGGGAGTCGGAATGATGCATAGCAACCAACCAACCACTCTTCCACCCCCCACCTTATATTCTCGCAACCATTCACTTAAAACCACCAGCTACTTGTGCCATAACAGTGCATATGCTCATATACTACAAACAATTCTGTAAGAAAACATCACACACTTTCTGAATTTCATTTGTACAACTTGACATATTCACTTATTAATTGAACTGACAAATTAGTGCTTGATCTCTTTGATCATTGCCGGATATATCTACGCACTGCAGCATTGAGAGAAAACAAAATATGCGGTGTGGTGTTCGCTTTGACAGTTAATTACTCTGTATAATGAAAAGCTCCAGCCCTCCGAGAGCGCTTTGACAATGCTGGATTCAGAATATCTGCACTGTCAAAATGACAGATAGAGAGATGAAAATTGTAAAAAGGGGAGATGAGAGGAGCGGGTAGATGTGAGTGAAGAAGGATGTGTGTCTGTGGGGGCGTGTTTTTGTATGTGTGTGTGTGTATATATGAACAAAGCGAAGGAGAGACTAGAGGAAAGGAGAGAGAGAGAGGTTGGGGAGGGGTGGTGATCGGCTCAGCCTTTACGTTTGTTTCTTTTGTGAGTCTCTTCGTTCTTTTCACTCTTTGCCTCAAGGTCTGCTGAAGCTCGCTGCCCACAGACATGTCTTTACAGAGGCTGTTTAGCCTTGCCACTGTAGCTCAAACTCTCATTCAGCTCAACTGAATTAGCATAGAAATGAAAAACTGCCGACAGGAAATTTCATGGACTCCTACATTCACCTTTTATCTTGCTAGAATAAACAGAACCTTGTATAGGGAGCATTTTGAGCAAATTAATCATATTCACGATTACTGTTTAATGCATTGGACAGTGGATTGTTTTTGGCACCAGAGCTGAACTGTGATTGATCACGACATATACAGTGAAGTCCAAAAGTGAAAAAACTTTTTGTTTTTTTTCTTCAAAATTATCTATTAAAATTGTGACCTTTTGTATATATAATTGTTTAGTGACCCCCAAATCTGAATCTGAAATATTTATTTTTGCTTTTACATCATAATGTTTCTTTTGTCACTTTTCAAAATCCTAAAACTTTTTGCAAGGCTTAAATTGGATTTTGAATTCATGCACTGTAAAAAAGAATTGTTGGTTTAACTTAAAAAAGTAAGTTTCCTGGTTGCCTTAAATTTTGAGTTCATTGAAATTACAAATTTAAGTTACTACAATGAAGGCGATTGATTTAATCAACGGAAACGCAAAATATTATGTTATCTGAACCACATTAATTATCTAAGTCGATTTGACAAAAGAAAAAATGTTGTGATAACAAATCATGAAAATAATTTTTATACTGTGTGGTAATAATAATAATAATAATAATTTCACCTCCAAACTCCAGATCTTGACTTCATATATTAAAAGTTTATATTAAATAAATATACTAGATGTATACTATGAATTAATATTAATTAATAAATATTGAATTTTTCCAACTAAAAAGATTGATATTAATGCTTATATACAGTATACACTGTTTAAAAAAAAATTTTTTTTAATGTTTTTTAAAAAAGTCTCTTATGCTCACTAAAAATACAGTGAAATATTATCTATTTTATTACATTTTAAAATGTAATTGTAAATTAAATGTGATGGTAAACTGAATTCTAAAATTTTGTAACATTATAAATGTCTTTACTGTCATATACTTACCTTGCTGAATAAAAGTGTTAATTGTTTTATATATAAAAAAAAATCTTAACAAATGAGATACACACAAAATGCTTAAATTTAAAGAAAATATATCTGAAAATAAATGTCTAGTTACTTTATCCAATCGATATATCCATCTATAAATTTTTTTTATTACCAACACTCTTACGTGTACACTAAATATCCACAATATGACACAGATGATAGATTCTTTTCAAAATAACTATTAGCATAATTAAGTGGCATTTGTTGCTACTTTTAGCACATCCAGCTCCTTCCTCTTCCTCTCCGCCTCTTTCTTTATGATGCCATCATTTGCTATGATGGCATTTGGCAGGAGAAGTGCTGATAGAATCGAGCTTGTTGGGTAGGAATCAAGCAGCGTCAACACATATGCAGGTTAATTTCACTGAATGCATCCAAGTGCTGAGCTAGAGCCCGCTCCATCTATCCATAAAAGAGTGAGCGGAAGAGGAGGCTGAGACGGAGAAATAAAGAGTGCAAGACAGAGAGAGAGAGAGAGAGAGAGAGACGCCTGCTGCTGCTGCGCCACCAGTCATCTGGGACTAGAAGCCTTTGATGAATTGTCGGGAGGATGCTGCAGGGGGTTGTGGGTAATGGGCAATGAAAGATTGGTCAGCCATGAAGGACATGTATGTACTCCTTATGCAGACTGTGTTACTTTGTTCTATTGCTGCAACAACAAAAAAATAAAATAATAATAAAATAATGAGAGCAGCATCTGAGACTAGAACAAATTAATCAAAGGATACAGTCTCGTTCTGTGTGGGTTTTTGCTGAACGGGCAGATGAAGCCCCAGGGGTCTTTGTATCCGGCTGCACATTAAAAAAACGTTCTGCCACTGAAAAAAGCAGTTCAAACTTCCTCTAAACTCTTTCAACTAGGGCTACACAATACTGAAAAAAACGAACATTACGATATTTACTTGTTCTGCTATATATATTGCGATATGAAGAAATGCAAAATAAAAATGATTTATTTCTGAAGACTTTTTAGTTTAGACTTTTTATTTTATTTTATTTTTTTAATTTGGGTGGTCACACTTGGGTTTACTATTTACAAGAACTAACACAAACCTCTTTCAGTAACCATAAAAGGAACAGTTTTAATAAAATATCTCTCCACTCGAGTTTGCATTGGGCACATTCCCACTATTTTTGAACAATTCAGTATAATTGTGATTTTTATTATGATTCTTGTTAAATCATTAAAAAAAGAAATATATTGTAATATTGTAACTATTGTATCATAAAATAAGAAAATTGAGAATTTAATAAAAATAGTTTTATTTTATAGTACAACTATAAAATTACAATACTAACATTTACATCTTAATTTCTTCATTTGCAAACGTAAAACGGTCAAGCTTTATTTTGAATGGTTTCTGGCAAATGCATGTATGCGCTGCACATGGGCAGCTCATGTACCGATGAAGCACTGCATCATGGGATGTGGATGAGCCACTCTGGAGTCAGTAGCGTATATATTTATTAAATTAAATTGCAGTCTGCACGATTTGACAACCCCACTAAGCCATATCTATTTCGATATATCATGGAGCCCTACTTTCTACTGATGTGCCAGCAACATGTACACAGTCCTGAAGGTGGCAAGGGGTCTCAAACAATGACCCCTGGCGTAACCCACCCAACTCGGGCACACAGCAACTGTTCCCCCCCTCCCAACCTCTGTCCCCGGAACAGTGCCTGACTCTAGAGCCGTAGCTGTTTGCACTTTGAAGTCTTAAGCGCTTGCCTTTGGGTTAATCGCCTGTCTCCTGATCCCGGGCTTAGCCGCCCATCTCTATACAGCATCTGCCTGTGTGCTCTGGCTGCTGGCATTGACAAAGAAAAAAAAAAGACTCCATACGAGTTAAAAATAACACCCTGTCCTCCTCCTCCTTCTCACCTTGGTCTTATGACTGTCGTGAGAGGTTGTTGTTTGCTAGCGAGGGTCCTGTATGAGTGGTCACACTCTCAATTTTCACTCCCTATAATTCTTTCTGTCAGGTTCAGGCACAGAAAGTCGTTTTATATTTTGAGCACAAGAGCAAAACGCAACGGGCAAGGGATTATGCCATTTGAGCTTCTCAATGAGTTTGTAATGCCATGGAATGCATTTAACCTGTATTAAATTTCTTGTTTTTCTTCTTTTAGACATGACGATGCTAAAAAAAAGGATATATTTGGAGACATATCAAAGCAATTAACATGTATATATGACTGAAATATATCAGGTTCATTCATATATAAACAACCCACAGCTCTTTAGACTGCATTAAATAACCCCAAATCACAAACTACAGTCTGTCCTGTAATGGCCAAGCTCATAGTACACTAAAATAAGGTCCTCAGCCTCCCCAAAATCCAGTGCGCTGCTCTCTTCAACAATAAATATTAATATTTAAAAGGCTCGGATTGACAATAATTTGAATAAACATCTACAATGTGACAAACATTCTGAAATCTTATTTAAATGGAAAATACAGAGAATAAAAATATGAGAATACTGTCATCATGTACATCATATTTTTGAGACCCATGTGACACTTTCTTCTCTGTAACATATATGAAGAATGTCTCAGACAATAAAGTCACTGAAGTCCTAAACAACATTGGATCCCATTAACTTAAAATTTTATGGGGGGAAAAAAACACATTCTTCAGAATACCTTTTGTGTTCCACAGAAAAAAGAAAGTCATACAGGAATGAAATGAGTGAATGATGACAGAATTTGGTTGCATGATTGAAGATATTTAAATATGGATATCTACATAAAATAAACTTCATCAGAAATATCCATCTCAACGTTATGATCTAGCCTTGACACAGAAACATCACAGCTCTCTTCAGAACTCAAACGCAGAGCAACACCAAATGAAGTATGCGCCTTACAAATGCATATTTAATAAAGATCTAATTTATTATTGATTTTTCTGCCATTCCGGACAGCTCAAGTCCTGCATCCATCAAAGAATGTTACAACTCATATCTCCAGGGGTCTGGCTCAGGATTAGAGATGTGCGAGCTTCGGATAGAGAACATCCTCTCACACATAGACAATACGAGATCACCACAGTCCAATATCAATAGGACGACCTGCTTTTAAGGTAGGTGTGACACTTGCTGTGAGACTTGATATAGACATGTCAATTCTTCTGGAATGGCCAATATAATCCCTGATAATAATGCTCAACATTCTGACTTATAAATATCCTCTTGTTTCATCCATCGGAGATGTGATTTCAGAGCTTTATGTTGCATATATTGTAGAATGACAACAGCATTTTTATGACTTATAAAATAATGTTTTGAAATGATTAGATCACAAACAACTGACTAAAGGCCTGTTCACACCAAGAACGATAACTATAACGATAACTATATTTGCGTCCACACCAATGAACGATAACGATCTGTGGTTTCAAAGTGTGTACATGTTTTTGATGTTCTTGTTGGATTTACACGCCTTTAACCAGCAGATGTCCTCAGCATGCTGTTTTGAGTGAATAGCTAGTGTTATCGATCTAATCTAACAGAGAATTTAGCTGACCAATTAAATATAGTGGAAATAAAAAATAACGCCTAGATTCTTTTACTGCAACTTCAAAGGAAGCTAGACAATGTTGTCGAAACTAGCGCTGGATACCTGAGGTAATTTTATTTTACACTGTTTGCTAGCCAAGCATAATCGTTAATACTTCTCACCATTTATTCCGTGGGTATGACGGATTGTTTTCCATATATCCATTTTCTTTAAAGTATCCTTGAAAAGGGGGTTTGACTTGTCAAACAGTGGTGGCTTTTTCTGGACCTCGGCGATTAACTTCTCCGCAATGTTGTCAATGCGTGAGCCCTTAAATTAGAATGGATTCTGATTGGCTGTCAGTGTGTTATCGTTCTGAAAGTGATCCTAATGATATCGTTTCTCTATATCGTTATTGTTATAGCTGTGAAGTGGACAGTGTTATTCTTTTATATTTAGAATTATATTAAGAACTATATCTTTATCGTTATCTTTATAGTTATCGTTCTTGGTGTGAATGGGCCTCAAGTTAGAAATGTATAATTAGAGTTAATTTGTGAGTGCAATACCTATAAAATTATGTCTTGAAATTATTAGTTATTGCAATCACAAAGAAAATGTTTAAATCTGAATAAAACTAAAAGGAAAATTATGAATTACACTCACAAAAAAGCCATTTTAACCAATTAAATATTTTATTTTATATAAATTTACATGATTTTTCAAGACCTGGAAACCACAATTCCCTGATATTTCCATATATTCTATGACTGTGAGAACCCTGTAAAAATCGTAAGATAGTATGCGTAAAATCTAGACATGCTTTTCACAAACACGCTGTGACTGTATAAACAAACAAAACTGCCAGTCTGCAAATACTAAAGACACACAACACAGACAGCATCTGTCCTTTCTTTCACCCAAAAGAGATTTGAGCCCGGCATTAGAGGATGTACTTCCTTGTCCAACAACCAATGTTGTGTAAGATTCTCCCTCTCCATTGGCTCTTCTGGAAATGAGATCGATACTCCGTGGAGAGACCGTGACCTTTTTCCTGGCAGGCTGATGGATTTGAAGGTTAAAAAAGGCATAAAATATTTTAGCCAGTCACCATCCCTCCAGAGACCGGAGCAGGGAGGGGAGGGAAGGTTGGGCTATCGGGTGAGAGAGAGGTTTTTTTTTGTTTTCAATTTTAGACGTTAGCAATTTTCCTGATGTCGCTTTTAATTTAGGAGATGAGCAGAGAACACAGCAGTGTTTCGCTTGGCTGTCTATGTGTGTGTGCGGCGTAGTGCTCCAATGAGAACTTTTATTAGATTCGCGATGCAGGATAATTAAATAGGCTGGCTTTGGTGGTGTCGTGAAGGGAAAGGATGGTTTGAAACAGTACAGCCACTTAAGGCAATCCCACTGATCAATATAATAGAAGTAAAGCTGTGGGTTATTATTGAAAAGACCAGTGATGCATGGAGAAAATCATTCTTTTCTCTTTGATGTAGAAATTGAGATTACAGAGAAATTGTTCCACTTTTTTAAGTCATAAGCAAAGCAGGAGTTCCAGTGCCAAATAAAAATATTCATAAATACTTAGTCATTTTGTAGCTGATTTTTATTGAAAGTCCAGAATAAGTGTTTCTTTTATCTTTATTGCTTAGTGAATTATTGTAATATGCAGTACTAAAGATTTTCAGTTGAATAAATTACAATGAGATTGATTTGTTTGGGTATGCAGTAAGTGCATCGTTTTGCTCGCATATATACAGTATCTGCCAGTTCTTCAGTGATGAAAATACCCAACTGCAATTCAATGTGTCTACCTATAGACAACATTAGGGACTCTCGCATTCCTGTGCATTAAGGATCCATTTCCTTTGTAGATAGGAAAAAACAGGATGTGGGAAGCAGGCAGAGGAAACCTGTGCTGACAAGAGGAAGCCACTGAAGGCTGGCAATTCAACATTTGAGTTTAGTTAAACTCTGTCTGAAACAATGACGCGTCCATAACAATGAGCCATCTAGATGATCAGATTGATTTCCTGTGCCGATGGGTGTGTGTGGAAGGGCGGGTGGATTAAGTTAGGTGTCAGCCGCACTCCTGCCATGACCATTTGGTTGCAGGCTCAGCGGTTGACGTTCCTGACCCGAAATCAGCAGCTGTCGCTTAATATGACTTTAATTCTTGCCCTCTATCTCTCAATCAGCGTGTACTGCAATGAGATACATGCCATGACAGCCGCACGTGTGGTGACAATTGGAAAAGAACGCAAAGGCAATGCAAGATCATATGACCTCAATCACAGCTCACTGTGGCCTAAACCGGACTGGCATTGGCAAAATTCTGACTAGCAAAAAATGAGGTACCAAATGAAATAAAATATAAACAAAATACTGATATAAAATATATACAAAATTGAATGAATTACACTCACGTATTAGGGTTGTAACGGTACACAAACATGATGGTTCGCTTCGTACCTCGGTACTGAAGTCACGGTACAGTACGGGTTCGGTACAGCAGCGGGGAGAAAACTAAACATAAAATGGCTTCTTTTTTCTACTTTTTTTAATTAAACAGTGGTTTATTGAACAAATTGTGTCTCTCCCTTTAAATAAATTCAATTATAATTAACATTTTGTTAAAGATAAAATGTAAAATCTACCTCAGCTAATGCTGTAAACTATATACAAGGAGCCTTTTCTTGCACATTACTATAATATTAAAGGTTACAAATAACAACCGAGCCCAAACTATTAAATTCAGCTATTTATTTTTAGATATAAAAATCAACACTCAAACAAAAAAAATGTAAATTGCACACAAGGCAGGTTTTCCTTTAACTTCTAAATCTAATTATAAAATTATTACTCCATATTACTTCATATAATCATTTACACAGTTCCTGTCATAACTTTTCATGATGAATTTATTTAAACATATTAAATAATTAATAAATTATTAACAGGTAAAGTAAATATAATGAATATATAAGCTAATATAGTGCATATATTTAGTGAAATGCTCCCCTCGGGAGTTAATTTCTCTAGTGAACTAACATGCTGTGGACAGTAAATGACTTGCCTGAGGTAAATGTAATGGTTTTATTTATGTCTTTTCACAATTGAAACACTGGTTTAAAAGATTACACGTCTACATTTTCTATTCTCCTTCTTCTTCTGAAGCTTACTGTATTAAGCAGAAGAGTATTGTGAGAAAGATTGAGTGAGTGAGTTTTATTACCTGCATTCAGATTTAGCATTTTCCTTCAGGTCAGTCCTATGTTCTTAATAAAAAATCTGTTTAAATATCCGATGTATTATCTTGTCTTTTTAACAGTTAAGGGGTTTTCCCGTGACAGACAGCGCTAGTCAAAGCATTTGTCAGTTGCGTCTTGTTCCGTGTTCACAACAATTCAGTCTTTTCAATGTAAAAGTCTTCGCTACTGACTGACACACTCATAAAGACAATCTTTGCTGCCATCTAATGGCATAATAATGTAAATTCTGTTGCTGTTCATGGTCAGGGACTATTTTTTCCGGTGGAAGGAAGGCTTTATATAGTGAAAGTTTACTTCATGAAAGTTGCATTGATACATATTTCTGGCTTTAATATTTGTATTGTGTAGTAACCGTTTTATAAAAGCAATAAGGTACTCGAGGCTAGTGCTGTATCGTGAATAAGTCACGGCTGAAGGGGTTGCTTCACGTCGTCCTTCAGNGAGTACCTTATTGCTTATATATATATATATATATATATAAATTTATATAAAAATAAATTAATATATATTTAAATAAATAATTAAATATTGTATAATTTTCATTAAATATGGAATAATTCTATTTACCATATTTAGTGAAAAAAATATTTCATTATAACATTTAATTATATAACTATATGTTGAATTGAAGTACTAATGCCTATCAACTGTACACTCTCATATTGCACATTTTTAATATATCACCACAATCTAATCTCTCTGCATCCCTGTATGTATATATCATACAAATATAGCTTGTCATATTGCAGAGTGCAGCAGAATGCAGTGATGCTGTCCCAGCAGAGACAATAGTGTGCACTTAAGTGAGATGTGTTGCTCCGCTGATAAGCCCTATAATTACATGCATAAATAATTAGGTCGGCAACTCTGCAGGGGTAAGCGTCTTGGACTTATGTTCTAGGAATTCAGGTTATGGTGCTGTCTTCACAGAAACTGCTCAATAAGCACAAAGAAGAATCTTCCTTAATGGACAGGCTTAACTAAAAATTAAGAACAGAGAACGGTAGCATGTCGTAAATTATTCATGAAGACAGCCAACTCTCTCTCTTTGTCCTAAGGGTGATTTAATTAAGCAAATGATAAATAAAGGAGAAGAATCATTGATGTGGATGACAACAATGCAGGAGCCCAGCAGATCAATGGACCATAATAATGGAGTGACCGGTGGCGATAATCTCCTAAACAGATAGCCGAAACACAATCAATGACTTGTCTAATTGGAACACACTCAGAATCTTCGAGAGTTTGTTTGCTTGTATAATGCAAAGGCCAAACCAAGTGGGGCCTGTTTGACTGAGTTAACAGTTTATTAGAAGGGATGATATAATCAAAATGTCCCTCCTCACACTTCATTTCATTCTGTGGCTATATTCATAGGTCTGTTTGCTTGTGCTTTCTATTATAACTTATCAAATGGGAATAAGATCAAAAAAGAAGTGCGAACAAAAAACTGATATAAATATAGAATAAATAAAAAGGAATCTTGTACATGTGCTCTGCAATTCAGCAAGGATAGAGAGGAAACTGGAAATGGAAAGAAACAGGAAATGGTGCGAGTTAAAGGAAGTGAAGCCTCACCTGTTTGACACGGTCAGGATTGACTGTGGTCTGTGGCTGAAGTATACTAACTGGCTCTGTTTTCTGAGCACTCTGCGGCATCTCCCGCACCTTCTCCGCGATGAAGTCATGGACGCTATTCAGCGCCTCTACAGTGCCCTGGATCAAGCAGACACGCTCTGTTGTTCCTGAAAGACACACACAAAGAGAACTCCAGTTTAACCTCACTGTGATTTACAGATGTTATCCAAAGTGCGCTGTAAAATGATTAGTAAAATCGCAGTGTTGTGATGAGGTGAGGGCCAAAGGAGCATGTTTTTCCTCATTAAAATGTGAATAAATGAATAATTGTTTTTAAAAATGATTTTTTAAAGGAAACATTCATTCAGGTTGCCTCATTGGGGCAGCCATATTTAGATCACATGACCAGCCAAAAAATACTTATTCTCGAATGCTTTCTCTTACAGATTAAATTAGTAATGTCAGTGCGTAACAAGTCCAAGATGATTGCCATGTCTTCAAAGAAATATGATATAATAAAATCACCTCAATAGAATTATATATATGAACCCATTTCTGCAGTAACCCAAAGTTGTTTTACTGTTGCTGGTGTAAGACTGAGGCCGTACAGCATGTTCTTGCGATTGATGGTGTTTGGAACTGAAATTGCAATAGAATACTTTTTTCCTTACATAGAAGTGACATAAAATATCATCATCTGACAAAATCAGAAATGGCTGATAATAGAAGAATTACTTTCTGTTTTTACTCAACCAAATCATATAATATTATAGTGCACTGTTTGTATGACAGGCACAGCGTATCTGAGTAGTATGTGTTATCATAAAGTGAATCCGTCAGTCATTGGGCTATCAATCACATTACATTAGAGACTACAGACCTTGTGTTAGGAGTCAAACAAGCAGCATTAGAGCATCTGCCCATGTAAATACCATGGATCTATGTACATGCAGACTTAAGTTATGGGAGCAGCTGCAATAACAGTCGCCTGGCAATGCTACTATTTTTGGCAGCCTATTCACAGAAAGCCTTCCATTAGACGCCCCAAAGTCTCCACTTTCAATTAATTCTGATACAATATCAACGTTTCAACTCTAATTCCACCATCTCTCCTGCAAAACATGAGGATGTTCAGTGCATGCACACACATACATTCACCATTGTTTAACTGTGTTTCGGTGCAGACTCTAAAGGAATTAGCCGACTGCAGTTCTCTGATTGGTTACTAATCCTTATACACTATAACATTTTGCCTGAAAGAGTGCTTCTGGGATATTTATCTTACAAAACCCACACAAAATCACATTGCACCATAAGTGAGGCAGTCAAACATTGCCATTCAGATTCAGAAATAAAACAAAAGCCTAAAGTAGAAGGCAAGAGGGAAAAAAACACAACCAGACTGATCCGAAGCCAGGATCTTTTGGCTCCCGAGAGGCTGGGAAGCGAATCGGCCCTTATCGGCACGGCGCAGTAGGGTTTTCCGGTTTCCTTTAACCTTCTATTGTTTACTAGTATGAAAATAATTGGGTTCGGTCCCAGACTAGCTATATGAAGCAGTGTTAATACACTCAAATTGAGGAATCTCAGGATCATGGATGGGATCTTACAAAAAAGAAACGGAAAAAAAGCTTTGCTGAGCTCCCGACAGCTGGCGGCCCAAGAGTAATCTGTGACGGACCAATCGGGGTGGTAGATTATTAGAGCAGAGATCACCATTGTTTTGGCAGGGAGACGAGGGGGGGGTTGGGTGTGGACAACACCAGTCAAACAACTGTCAGAGATGGAGAACTAGTTCTGAAACATTACTTAAGTTTATGGTGTATATATATACCGTATACACACAGTGACCATTAAATTATCTCAACTTGTTAAATACCAAATAGCTGCACAGGCGAGGTTATAGCATACAAACAGAAAGCTTATGTGATGTGTTGACTGTCTGGATGAAGAGTTCCTGGAGAGGTTGTGATGTGTCTGTTGTGTACTCAGCGGGATATGGGAAAGGGGTGGGGGGTTTAGAAAGAGGTCACTGAGGATCTTCTTCCCTCTTGCAAACGGAAGGGACACTTTCTGACACACGTTTAAGTTTCTGCCCATGAAGCTCATTGAAAGTGATGGGCAGTTTGCTTTACCACCCATCCAAACACATAAACACCCCCCTCAGCAGCTCTCTGCCTCCTCATTAAGACACAGCACATAGGGCTGGGCAATACTATATGCACAGTATACACAATATATTTTATATTATTTGGTTGACTATATAAAATTAACCAACATTTACTTATTAAATGAGAGAGAATGGATCAAACAAAAACTGGACTGGAGCATATATACATGTAGTACCGTTCAAAAGTTTGAATTTTTTATTTTATTTTTTTAACAAAAGGATGCATTACATTCTGATCAAAGTGACTGTAAAGACTTTTACATTGCTACAAATACATGGTTCTTTTGAACTTTCTATTCATCAAACAATCTTGTAGTACAAACATTTTCATCAGAATAATGTAATAACAGAATAATAAGAAATGTTTCTTGAGCACCAAATTTAGCATATTAGTTTAATGTATTGATCATGTGACTAAAGACTGCAGTAATGATGCTGAAAATTCAGCTTTGCATCACGGGAATTAATTACATTAAAATATATTCAAATTATATTAGTGTAATATTTCACTATATTACTGTTTTTACATAATTTTTGATCAAATAATTGCAGCAATGGTGAGCAGAAGAGACTTTCAAGAACATTCAAAATATTAATGTTGATTGTTCTGGCTTCTAATTATAATAAATAATATAACAGATAATATTTTATTACATTACATAAATTTTTTTAAATTCTTC
>RJVU01057378.1:479786-490440 GCA_003731715.1 Anabarilius grahami
CGCATAGCCGAAGTACATAGTGAACGAATGCTAGTCGCGCAGGCGGTAGTGTAAAATTTGGATTCAAATACAGGCCCTGTGAGTCACTGTGCTGCTTCTGAAATTAAGGGTTTGGTCTCCATCCATATAGACACAGAGGCCGTTGACTATCTAACAGACCTATTAATCACCATTTGATTTTAGAATATGTCTGAGCTTTGTGCTAGTAGCATTTAAGGAAACACAATCAGCTTCCATACAGACCAAGAGTTACAACTAAGAAAAGGTATTGGGCAGTGCAGAGGAGTTTTATGTAGTTGCCTTGGGAATGCCTACTTGGCTCTGTTCACTCTTATACTAAATAGTTTTAATACAGTTAAGATGATGAGTCATTCATTCCTTGTTCTTGTTGCTAGATGGAGCTCCTCTTTGGTGATTTAGCTATTGAGAACATTATTATTATTATTATTATTATTATTGCACAGGCTATCCTATCTTTTTTCACGGGAATGCCAATCTTTTTTTCCCAAAAGCATGTAAAACAGAGGAGGGGTTGAGGGCCTGTTTTCTGTAGTTGTGTGAGTGATGGAGTGTCTGGAAGGCTGTTCTAAAGAATAACTCCATCATGACTTGCAGCAACAGACAATGGAAGTCTATAAGGGCCACTAAACAAAACCACATGAGCATGTACAAAACATGAACATGTACTGTATGGAATGTGATGTTAGCTCATTAAAAAAAGAGGCAATTAAACCTGGTAAATACTAGTGTAGCAATATGAGGTAATGCCTATATCCTGCCAATTATCTACATGGATGGATATTTTGATCAGTTTGTTTACTCAAGCACTTGACAGATAAATCTTAGTAGTACTCAAGGAAGGTGGAAAGAAGAGGATAGATCTGCATTATTTTGTTGATCTATGTACAGACATCCATAGCCAGGCATAATTTTTAAGGTGTGTCAGGTTAAAAATAGTCTAGCAGAAACGTGTCACAAGACATCGCCTTGTTCCAGCTCTGTCTAGCTGTTTGAAAAGGAGAAAGCGTCCTGTGTGAACGCCCTCTAATCTCTCCTCAGAGCGCTGCTGCTGCTGTCACGGATGGAGAGTCAGTGTTACCGCAAATTGCTGTCTGAATGATAGGTACTTTTGAAAATGCCCCAATAAGGTGCTTTTGTTAAAGGGTTAGTTCACCCAAAAATGAAATTTCTGTCATTAATTACTCACCCTCACGTCATTCCAAACCCGTAAGACCAGAACACAAATTAAGATATTTTGATGAAATCCAAGGTTTTTTCTTTTCCTCCATTGAAAGCAACGAAATTACCACATTCAAGGTCCGGAAAACTAGTAAAAACATTGTTAAAATAGTCTACGTGACTACAGTGGTTCAACCTTAATGTTATGAAATGAAGAGAATACTTTTTTGCGCAAATTCGTCTCTCCCCTGTCTTTCTGCCATGCTATTTACGTTGCAGCACTCCCAGACATAAAACACAGAAGCTCTGCAACGTAAATAGCGTAGCAGAATGACAGGGGAGAGACGAATTTGTTGAATAAAGTCGTTATTTTTGTTTAATAATAATGATATAAAAAAATTCATTAGCAGGTTTAAAGCACTAAATGCTTCCCAAACCAGATGTCCAGAGCTAGTCCACTGGGAGAATAGTGCACTGTCATGGAGATCACAAATGCTGATCACAAGTCCCACAACACCAAAGCTGCAAGATGGATTGGTCCATTGATTGACAAGATTCAGATTGGGCTCTGAACCTATAGAAAAGACCACAGGAGGCTTAATAACCAATTAAACTGCTGCGTACCACATGACAAATGAGACCAGCTGCCGGGACACATGGAGAATCTTTCAGAAGATACACCGTACAGGCTTGTCCAAGAAACGTCTCTAAACCGTATCTCAGTGCGAACAAATTTTGACAAGCTTCCTTATTGCCTCCCTCCAAAGACTCCAACGGCGGCCTTAGAGATTTTGTGAACATACAACCCTGCCCATGGACGAGGTTACAGATGTTTCCTGGCTTTGGTGTTAGGAGAAAGAAAAAAGTGGGGGGAGAAAACAAGAGCAAAAGGGAGAATGAGTTGGGGAGGTGGGGGGAATAAAAAAACTAGCCATCTCCCTTCCTCAGTGACTCGTATTTTCCTGTCCGCCCATCAAAGAGCGGCTGATTGCAGCCTCCACGTACGAGTCCCACAGGAGCACATGGGTCATTGTTTCAGCATGAAGCACCCACTACAAGATGAAGTGTTGACTGCAGAGATGGGCAAATTAAAACAGGGGACACCTGGGTCCTGTTGGTGTCAGTGTGCACCATTATGTTAATAACTACATGAATGTTTGGGAGGGGGCCAGTCCAGGCATATGACATAAGACACATCACCACAGCAACTGGCAGACCCTGAAAATATTGTGGGGCAGCTGCTAATGACGTAATGTGTTTTTATTTTAAAACAGAAAGGACGGGGTGTTGCATGTGCTTATGTAATCATGAACAGTAAAGAGGAAGAAGAAAGATGGGGACTGGAAATTCGGAAAGAGTTTCCATTCGAATCTCTTTATGCTGTTTGAACCGGTATTTTATAGTCTGTCAGGATGGATGGACGCTCCAATTCCAGACGTTTCTTTATGGGCCTAAACTAACCCATGTAAGCAGTCACTAGGGCAGATGGGAATTTCGCTTTCCAAGTCTTCTTAAAGGGATAGTTCACCCAACAATGAGAATTCAGTCTTTGTTTCAAACCTTTATGACTTTCTTTTCTTCTGTGGAACACACTAAAAGTTATTTTGAACTGTTTTTTGTCAATACAATGAAAGTTAATGGGGTCCACAACAACATTGTGCCTCATAGACTTTCATTGTATGGACAAAACTAACAAACAAACAAACAAACAAAAACGCCTCTTTTGTGTTCCACAGAAACAAGCAAGTCATACAGGTTTAGAACAACATGAGGATGAGTAAATGATGACAGAATTTTCATTTTTAAGTGAAACTGAATCAGTTCGGCTTTGCCTTTCCAATGCATCAAGCCTCTCTAAACAGCAGAGGAAGGATAGAAGGGTCTCCAAAGAATAACAAAAGATCTGGAAGAAAGAGTGAATTCCTCCTCAGTGATGTCACTCTTATTGAGAAGTGCTGGGTTTGTCCACCCCTTTTCCTCAGTTTGACCTAAGCCGTCCCCAGCCCCCCACATCTATAGTGACGTCGTCATGGTTACGGGGCCCATGTCGTGCAAACAGCTGAAGAGATGCCTGGCCTGGGCTGGGATCCTGTCCTCATCTTTTCCCTAATGTTCTCTCTCACCCTCTCAAGACCTTCTTGCACACCCCTCCAAGACCTCACAGAGGGACAAAGAGAGAGCAAGAGACAAAACAACAGGCAGCGAGTGAGAAAGAACTCAGTGAGGTAGGGAACGCGATAAAAGGGAAAGCAAAAGAGATTCTCTATTCAATATGTCCAACCCACCAATAAAGAGAGGAAAGAGGGGGTAACATTACTCAGAGAGAAACTAAACTTTCCAAAAGAAAGATGAAGAATGAAAAAAGAGGTAGGAGATGGGAAGGGGGGGTCTAAACTTTCCTGCCAGGTGCCTAACACTGTTTCAAAGGCTCCACTTTGGCTTAAAAGAGGATATTTTCCTCAATTGTTGTAATCTGTGCCTTTTAGATGTGATGTGATATATTTAGGGCTGTCAGTTTAAGAAATGTAATAAAAAATTAATTAGTCACGCCCCCTGACCATTACATAAAATTCATTATTAGAGTAATACAAGCTTGAAGAACGTTTTTGAGTCATACAGCATGCGTTCTTGCATTTAAAAGCAGCTGGGAAGAATGGAATAGAATTAAAAAAAGAGTGCAAGGATCTCAAGACACGTTCTTCAAAGTGGTGCTCAAGTACGAGATGATGATAAACTAAACGTAAATAATTAAAAACAACTAATAAAGGTTTAAAAATGGTCCCCTTAATATTCAGAATAATTTGTTTTATCACTGTTTTCAACCCACCTACACAACCGTTCAAGCATTTGGAGTCGGTAAGTGTTTTTTAATTGTTTTTTCTTATGATCACCAAGGCTGCATTTATTTGATCAAAAATAAGGTAAAAACTATAATATCGTGAAATATTATTAGAATTCAAAATGGACATGACCACCTAAAAACTCTTTTCAGTAAAAATATATTTTTCTTTAAATGTAATTTATTCCTGTGATGCAAAGCTGAATTTTTAGCATCATTACTACAGTCTTCAGTGTCACATGATCCTTCAGAAATAATTTTTTATATTCTGATTTTCTGCTCAAGAAACATTTATTATTATTATTATCAATGTTGAAAACAGTTTTTATAGAAACCATTTTAATTTTCAGGATTATTTGATCAATTGAAAGTAAAAGAAAAACAGCATTTATTTGAAATTAAAAAAAAAAAATCTGACTTTTGAATGGCTTAAACCTTTTGATGTTATGTAATGTCTTTGAACTATCTTCATTTGTGGGCAAATAAATATGACATCTTGTGATCATTCAGAATAATTATTGGCATTTCATGTAACTAATTAAAATAAAAAATGTAACCGAGTGATAGCCCAGATATATTTCTTACATTTCACATATGAAATGAATAAAAATAAAGACTGGGTCCATGGGTTTAGACACTGACTCACTGTTGATGAGGAAATGACTCAAGAGGCAGCCCAGGCCAACTCCACGGGTGTGTTATGCAGATTTCTGAAGAGGGAACTGCATTTGGAGATGGTTAATCTCAAGGGACAGAAGAAAGAAAGGGACACGACTGCCAAAACTGGTCGTTTTCAAAAGACATTTGGTTCTGTAATCCTATGTGACTCGGTTCTTAAACTCCTAACCTAAGCCCTGAAGATCACAACCAGCTATTTACTATCATAAATCTGTTGCATACAAATCTAAAACTCAAACAAGAATGTGATGTTATTTCTGGACGAATACCTCACGTTCTGACAGACAGCTCTCTCAACGTGAACTCAAACTCGCAAATTGAAAGTTTAACAAACTAGCCTGAGCAGCATTTCACTTAACACTCACGACTTTGGCATTTGCATCATCGATCGCGGCATGAGTTATGTCTTCTAATAAAAATATCAAAAGGTATTTTCAGCAGATCTTTTTTCAAAAGAGTTACAGTCCCTGATTTACGACTGCTGACGTTTAAACACACCAGTTGCCTATGCCTTGCAAGAGGAACGGAGAGAAGGTGTAAAATCCATAGATGCTTTAGTGTTTGCTCCTTGTTAGAGGCCACCCTGCTTTGCAGCCAATGAATTTACTGCTGAAATGATTTCAAGTGTTACACAGACTATGGTTTCAGTCAGACCTTCCACACACTTGAGAGGGATTATGTGAATTTTTAATTGTTTCTAGTCATGTGCATTTAACACTGGGACTGGGACTCCATTGCAAATCCATTGCATCTGTGTTTGTGAAGATTTATCAAAACCATCTATCCTCAAGAGGATCCTGTGGATGTTAAGTTAGCATATTGGTCCAGTTTACAACCAAACAACTGCTCAGCCAAATACAAGAAGATCCATCGCACGTATAACAGCTTGTTATACTGAATGCACGCTAACCCAAGTCAAATGCCTGACCCACGTGTCAACATGCACATGCAGTAATACACTCATGTTCGGAAATGTTTGCTTGTCGCACACCTACACAAAAACTCTCTTCATTATTCACCATGTATCAATTCACTTCAAAACGTGCTTGAATTAAGCTACAAGAGCAGGAATTTTATCACACTTGAACACACACACACTCAGTATACACCGCCTGGTAACCCATAGCGCATTTGCAATCTCCAAAGGCCGTGTGGTAACCGGAGCTGGTGTGAATTCCAGGCTTGCACAAATGATTCAAACAGTCACTGATGGTCATCTACATTAGGGTATAGAGAAAAGAGTAACCCACTGGCTCCCATAATTCAGTACATAAAACATGGACAATCCAATTAAGATCCCTCTTCCACCTCTTTTCGTCCTTTAGTATGAATAGCAAGATGATGGAGAGGTTGTCTCACAATGCCTTTGTCATCACATTCCCAGTCTGCCCCATAAGAGGTGTGAAACTCTTGGGACACTTGGTAAATGTCCATCAGCCCTGTTTTGTCTACTTAAGGATTTTTGTGCCTTTCGAATATTTCTAATTTGCAATGTTTCCATAATCAGGTATGTGATCATCAGCTAAGGACAAAAATAAAATGTATAATATATTTTTCTCTATTCTTTATGACTATATAATAATAATAATTTTTTATTATTATTTAAATTTTAAAAATAAAACAAATAAATGTATTACTGTTGAAATATGAATAGTGTACTATAAAATAAAAATGAGAACTTAATAATAATATTAATAATAATAAATTATTTTCCCTCCGATTTACATGGGTCATTCTTCTCTATAAATTGTAATTGGTCTAAAATTATATAGTATTGGTCTAAAAATACAGAAAAAAATCACATCCCTGCATAGTAAAGTTTTATTTATGTTTCAGGGTGAATGGTTGCAGCTTCAATAAAACCAGCTAGCTAGTATAACTGGTAAAACTGACACTGTGCCATATAACATGAGAGAGACAATATGAAAACACTAAACCAAGAGAGCTCAATTTGCAAAATGATTTTTGCATCTCAGTAAAAATGCTTAGCAGTGCATTAGCAAGATTAGCACATTTTGCTAACCATAAAGTGCAAGTTAATGAGAGTGGAGGAGGACTGAAAAAGAAAATCAAATTACAGAGTGAAAAAGAAAGAGTAAGATTATGGCGAGCAACAAGTAAACGTGGCATTATTAATAGAATATCAGAATGCTAACGTAGCATAGCCTGTTTGGCACTCTCAAAACACTTCCTTCTTAAATCTACATCTAAATGCTTTTCCCGTCCACAATACTCCGTGTCCTCAACTCGTTGAGCGCATCTCCCTGTGGAGGTATTGGGTTCCACACAAGTGCTCGGAGCCCAACACACACCTGTCTCTGCTTGCCTGCTGTCCATCAAAGATGTCTAAACATTGCCCGCCTGAACGATAGGTGGATTGAGTCAGCTGGCATGGCTGCCCCAAACAACCTACAACAAGACCTACATTCAAACCCGTTGCCACTTTCCCCCAAAGCTGTCATGTATAAAAGCACTGCTAATTGCTAAGAGTCCTCTTCGGTCTGGGCCTCCTCCACTGGCCTGTGAGTCATCTCTTCCGAGCCGATTGAGGCGCTGAGGCCTGAAGGTCCAGGGCCAGCTTTCTGCTCTGGTTCTTTATCAGCGTTTTCAGTGTCTCCGAACCCTGAGCCAAGATTCAGTTTCCAGCCCACTCCTTATCGTAACCCTTTACCACTAACTTCTATTATTTATTTTTTTGTCTGCTACAAGAGACCACCAGAAAAGCTTTCTGTTTTTATTCTTCAGTCTCATGTTTTCAGTTTTCTACTTTTCATAATGTGTATTAATCTGCTTAGAGTTTACTCAACAGTTGACCTTATCCATAGCAACGGGAGAATGCCTGCCGTTTTACATCATGCACACAATCTGTTCCCCATTTCGTACAGCTGGAATTCGAGTGAGGCAATGAGGTTAAGGAGCCAAGCAAGGCCGGAGAAGTCAACCTGAAAATGAGACACCCCCACCCCCTTTTAAGGCTCTCAGCACCATGAGAATATACCGACAGTCGTGCAGAAATACAGAGTGTTTGAAATGAACATGCACTGCATGCAACTGCCAACATATGAATGGATATCGCATGTGCATGCAGATGTGCAGACAGAAGGCGTTTGTGTAATGCAGAGTTGGCGGTCCAAGAACTGCGCTCTGGTAGCAGCCACGTCACTTCTCAAAAGTCGGTTGGGTTGAATTGAAGAATTGTCTCCTTTTCAATTCAAAGTGTGAATCTGAAATTAACTGGCAACACCATGCAACAAGTTGAACTGAAATTTGAACTGGAATGACCAGAAGAGAAAATGTACTGAAAAAAATGCAACAGTGCTCTTCCGCATTTTCAGCAACCTTGGTTCCGGAAGTATTTTTTACATGCATTTTTCCCATAGGGTCTTCATTAAAGAGACAAGGCCATGAGCCAAACCAAGCAGCTATGAGGTGAATCACAACATAATTCTTTGATTTGAAGCGAAAAAGTTGAAAATCAGACAAAAAGACAAAGACTGTGTATTTAACAGCTTCAGTGAGGGAAAGAACTACAATCCCATGAAGCATTGCGAATGACAATCAAATTAAAAATGATGGATAAATATAAAACTGTTAATTATATATATATATAGAAACAATATAGTTTGCATTTATTGCAAAATATGTATATATACACAATAGTTTGACAGGGAGACTGACATGATTACGTTATTTGCAGTGCATCATGGGAGTAGACAGGCACTAAAATTTTCTTTTGGTGTGATTTGCTTGTTTCTATTCTCTGATTGGTTTGCAGATTTCTTTGCAGAAACATGGGTAATGCAGATTCTCACCAGGATGCCCGCTGTTAAAAACAATTATTTAAAAAATACATGGCTTCAACAAAAGCATACTATTGATTAACAACCTCTTAACTCACAGTAGGTCTATCTTTAATGATTTATAAGTTTTTGTTAATTATCAATTCCCCTTTGGAGAAAATTAATGGGATTTTTTACTTCCGGAACCCAGCTGTTGCACTCTATTGTAGTTCAAATTCATTTGCAATTCAATATTGAAATGTATTGCAATTGTCTTGTTTTGCTTTTCTACTTAAAGGGGTCATGTAATGCCCCTTTTACAAGATGTAATATAAGTCTCTGGTGTCCCCTGAATGTGTCTGTGAAGTTTCAGCACAAAATACCCCACAGATCATTTATTATAGCTTGTCAAATTTGCCCCTATTTGGGTCTGAGCAAAAACACGTTTTTACGTGTCCCTTTAAATGCAAATGAGCTGCTGCTCCCGGCTGCTTTCCAGAAGAGGGCGGAGCTTTAACAGCTCACGCTTCGGTTGCTCAACAACAACAAAGCTGGAGAATCTCACGATTGTCAGTAACGGTGTTCAGCCTTGCATTGTTCACACCGGAGTCAGACACTGATGGAGAGACTCAGGAAGAAGTTACAACTTTTAGAATGTAACTGGACGTTTCTGAATGGTTAGTGGATAAATTTATGTAGTTGCTGTTGAGTTGATTCAACTCATTGACTAGCATGACTAGTTGAATTGACCCTCGTTTGTGAAGCGGTCCAGCGTAAAATGACCCACCCCTTTTGTTGCATGTTCTCGGGGGCAGGGTTTATGTAAATTTTAGGGTTAGTGATGTCACTAACTAGGGAAGAAGGTTGTTGTAGTCCCTACCAGCCGTTTGTTGTAGTCCTTAAAAGCAATTTCTCTAAAAGAAAATATCTCCCTTTGCATTAAACTTTGAGCGTCGTAACTTTGCAGATGTTGTTTATGGTCTAACACCAACATCACACACTAACTAAAGTAAAAAAGTGAAATCATAATCAACCACCCCTTTAAAAATTAGTTATATGAAATCTACTCTCTATTTTAAATCTACTTCTTTACATTTGAATTCAAATTGCAGTTGTGCATCCTGTTTGCTACCTCGATTTAAATTCAATTCAAATTTAGAAAGTGAACAAGAATTTAAAAGACGTTCTCAATTGAATTCTGAGCATCCCTGCTGCACAGACAATCATGACACTGCCTGGGGTCACCACTACAGCAGTCAGCTTGTGCAGCTCTATAGACACAACCGAGAGGCGCTTGACTTGCTGTACAATTAGGATTCAGCTCCAAAGCCCCTTTAGGCTGCCTTAGGTAAACCTACAGCTCATGTCGAAAAGGACGCGATCAGCACTGGCTGTCAGGAGAAGTTTCATTTTGCTGCGGCTGCCAAAATGCATACGTAACCAGAACCATTATTCAGCTCTGCTGAGGGAGTTTCAGGAGTTAGCAAACGCCACTCCGAATGAAGAAGCTCCCCGTTAGGAACACAGAATCATTACGCTTGTTTCTACGGTTAAAGGGTGTGGGTGTCTTCACAATCGACTTGGCTTTCATCCTCCTTCCTGAAATTTGGCATAGAGCTCCTGGCGCTGGCCAGCCAAACCCTGTGCAGTATAGTGCTAACATTTCATGACAAAGGAGGCTCTGAAAGCTGCCCCCTCTGCCTGCACCTGCCCTGTGTGGGCAAGGGAGGTGAAACAGTGGGTACGAAGGTTGAAAGCACTGATTGTGAAGTCTTCAGTGCACGTGTGGATCTTCCCCCCTCTGCAAGTTTTGGCATGAAAACTGAGAGGTTAGTCGTTGAAGACAAACAGGAATGACTGAAAGATCAATCTTTTTTAGGTGTTTTATCCTTGCTTATTTGCTTGAAGTTTTTTGGGAAAGCCCAAGTGGTGCATCAACAAAACGTTTTGGGGAACATTTGGCTTTGGCGATAGCTGAGAAGCAAATAGCAATTAGCAATCAGCAAAATAGCAATTAGCAATCTCCTTTGTGTCTGCGGTCGAAGGTTTCATGTGACTGAAAAGGCAACATCATACAGCCTTGCTGCAACAAGAATAGCAAACTATAATCTGCATCTTTTTTTCACTTTACTAGACTAGAAATTACACACAAAAAAAATATTTCAAAAAATCACAGGGT
>RJVU01057378.1:492933-511690 GCA_003731715.1 Anabarilius grahami
ATATATATATATATATATATTATGGGTGTAACAATACATTGTGTCGCAATATATCACAATATAAAAATGCAACAATATGTATCGTGGATAGTGACAATATGTATTGTGTATAGTTCACCCAAAATGAAAATTACTGTGTGAGAAAAAATCAAGTTAACAGAGTTTTAGTGTCAGTACTACATTAAACTACTATATAATGTTGAATATAATGTATAATAATGCAATGGGGGAATATCTGTGGGTCCTGATAATGCCAAATGTCTAATGTTACCAGTAAAAATTGGCCTATATTATTTTAAATATATCTAGTGAGTGACAGAGTGCAAGCATACTCGTCTAAAATAATTCTGTATTTTCAGCTTCAGAATCATGAATATTTTTATTCTGGCATCATCATTGACCTGTGCATTGGGTTACCAGAACTGAGTCCTGAGTTTATTCATTTCCACCAATAATATACTAAATTTAGCATTTTAATCAAAAGTAAATTTTTTGTTAACCATTTACCATGTGTCTTGAGTATCGCAATAATACCGTATCGTGAGTTCAGTATCGAATCGTGACATGAGGGTATCGTTACACCCTTATTTGATACAATACACTTATTGTGTACATACATGTTTTTACATTGTACATATATTTTATTAAATACTTNTAGAAAGTTCATTTGATTTCAGTATCACAAAATCAATTCCTGTATTCGTGCCAAAAAAATATATCCACTTACCCAAATCGAATTTACATTACATTTATAAATTATTTTATCCAAACTAAGTGACTCACTTTTGCTAAAAGTTGCGCGTAAGTTTCTCCCGCCAAAAGTATGTAAAAATCCATGCATGTAGATAAAATCTGTCAAGCCCCTGAATTGCTGAGCGTAGAGTGCGGGGGGTGGGTTTTACTGATGAGCTCATCATAAAATGTGCAGCAGATGACAGAGTGAACGCAGCGAGAGATGAGGATGGCTGTCTCCCACTGACACATTCATCATCTCTACTCCACTGACAGACTCAGACAAAAGCACAGAGACAGGCCCACTTATGTAACACGTCAGGACTCCCACTGACACCCAGAATGCATTTTTACAACAAAAAAAAAGGACTTGTTTGATACAACTACAACCACTACTATGAGTTACAGACATTTGCTTTTCACTATTGATAAAGAGCTTGCTGGTTGATGTCTGATGAGATGCTGATGTATATGTAATAATTTAATGATGGTAATTGTATGTTGAGATTTGTATACTGAACTCTACTATAATGATCTAATAAATATATTTTTATATAAATAAACTATATGTATATATAATATAATTAAATGACATATATTTTATATAATTTAAGGCACTGAACAATAATAATGCTGATAATCTCAAAATTAGTTAAAAACTTCTATATGTACGTTGTGTTAAACAAATTCAGTCAACTTAGATTTACACAGTGCACAGCACTCTCACTTTTGCCATTCTCCTTTTCACTCTTGTTTTTTTGTCTCTGCATCATCACACACACACACCAACACCTCCTCAGGCAGATGGGAGACCAGCCTGCGCGCCTGCACCTCCCCCCACACTTGAGGAGCTGTGTCGTCAACAATGTCAAAAGCTTCTATTGTCATTAAGAGTGGCCCACCACTTCTCTTTGTCCTACACAGTTTAGACCCATCATTGACCATTCCAACAATTAGATATTCAATCACTCCTCCCCCTTCACGGTGACATTCCCCTCTCAACTTCTTTCCATGTCTGCATCTTTTTGTCCCAGTGTTTCGAGGGACCAGACATAACTGCACCGTCATAAATATCTCAAATCCCTTGATATACCCAGACAGAGACACAAACACTCACAACTTAGAGTCTAATATGAGCGATGACAGGAGTGTCAGGCGGTAAGCTCAGTGTCAGAGGTTATTATTTAGACCACAAGAAGGACTTACAGATGGGTCAAACCTGTGGAGGGATATTTTTGGCTCTCAAATCCAAGATCCTCCTCGTCAGAATTTACTATTCCACACATCGCCCAAGCATGGGACAGTTATTGAGGTCCTAAGCTCTGTGCCCATAAGCTCTCGCCCACTCGGTGCCTGGTCTAATGATGCAGAGTCTGAGGGATGACAGACAGGGAACGCCGCTCAGACCTACAGAAATGCTGGATTAAAGGCTCTCAGATCTACAAAATGGTTTACCGTTATCTCATAACTGGCCTCAGTTTCCAGGACTGACATCAATTTGTTTGTTTTCACAGTTTCCATGAGAAACTATTAAAAACAATCCAATCATGTTGCATGATGAGAAAATCTATTATAACAAGCGCAATAAGAAATACTGGCTCCGGATAAGCAGGACCATACGCAATCACTGCCAGCTGGAGGAACTGAACTGGTCAATATTCAGAAAGCTGTATATATCCGCTACTTCAATGTGTGAATTTTAATTTTTTTTGACTTATTTTATTATTCTAAAATATTTTAAACAAAGTTTAAGTAAATTCAGCAGTCAATCAGATGATTTTTCATCAAAATTGGTGCTAAAATTCAGAAGAAAAAAAATAGATTAAAGTAGAAGTTTACCCAAAAAATAAAAATGCTATCATTTACTTAACCTTATGTTGTTCCAAATCTGTATAATCATATCAGTAGTCAACCAATATGTTTTTTAGTTTTTTTTTAAATCAAATGCCGATATCTTAGAGAGCCGATGTCACAATAAAAGTCTCGCTTCCAACACTTATTGGCCAAACAGAAAAATATATCCGCCAATGCGATAAAACAGAATGTCAAATATTGGTCAGCATTCCTGCCAGGCGATTTATTGTTAGTCCACTATATAACTGGCTTTCTTCCATGGAACACAAAAGAAGATATTTTGAAGAATGTCTCTGTGTTTTTTGTCAATACAATGAAAGTCAGTGAGTTTTTTTACTTCTCAATGTTCATTCAATGATCTTCTTTTGTGTTCCATATACAGGTTTGGAATGACATGACGGTACGTAAATAATGACAAAGTGTAGGTCTGCAGATAAGCCTCATTGTTTCTGAGCCAGTAATGTGAAAGATCGCATTTTGTTGTTCTGTTACTGTCATCCCCCATCAACGCTATTGAGTCGAGGTGCAAATTATCAAAATGATTTAGTCAGTGGACTTCCTGGGTGGAAGGAGACTGGCTTTTCAAATTTAAAGGGAATGCACCTGCCATTCTCTTCGGTTCTCATGGTGAATTTTATCCTTTATCCTGTCTATTTGCAGTGGCAGGATCGATCAATAGTATTTGTACTAAAGCCTCATAGAGATGCACTGGAGATATTGGTCGGCCGAGGGGGAGGGTTGGACTAAAGGACACGGCACCACTCCCACGATGCAAAAATTGATCCCTGGAATAAATTTGCTGTGTTCTATTAATGGCAGGTCCCTCTGAGGTTTTTTATTACATCTGACGGAAAAGCCACACATTACAGCAGCAAAAGTACAACACCCAAGAGGAAAGAGAAATGAAAGAGAGGGGGTAACCAGGAAGATACCCTTTAAAAGATGTATACTTAAAGAGTACCTAAATAATTTAACTTGAAGAATATACTTTTTGGACACTTAATTATTATGTGAAATGATTTGATGAATTTGTAATTTAGTACAATTTAGTACAAAGAAAGAAAGAAAGAAAGAAAGAAAGAGAAAAAGAAAGAAAGATAGAAAGTGTCACATTCTAAAGTTCTTCCTGATTATCACTGAAAAAGGTCTGTCATACCTAATTGGAAGCGTCAGCAGGCTAAGTGGGCAACATGCTAATTATATCACAAATGTACTCTGATGTACTAGCATCTTCATCATTTTCAAGATCACTGTCTGCGCCATCACTCCCATCATCCCCCTCGCTAAGTGTTTCTCTCTATATCGCTCTGTCTATGATGAGACTCGGGTCAAACTCGCTCTAGAAAGCAAGGCTCTTTTGTACAAGACGGTTTGACTGTGTGAGTCTCAGGCACTGGCTGGCACTGTGGGCTAACGGCCACAGAAGATGACGTCACAAGCCTGAAAAAGAAAACAAAGCCACAGGGATTAAGGGTACCTCGTCTCTCCACCACAGCCCAGATGCTGACTATCCCGCCACCTCTGACAATGGTGCTTTTACATGCTAAAGACAGTTAGCATGTAGGTTAGCACTTACACATAGCACTATATTAATGGAGATCACAGATAGACTGATTAACAAACACTAAAATGTGTTGAATCATTAATTAGAATGCGCAAGCTTTAAGACATAGCTTATTGACATTTTAGCTGTTTACAATTTCAAGCATTGCCGCTAGAGTAGCCTACTAAAAAACCTGAGTGACTTCACCTTCTGAACATAACACTCCTCGAGTGTGAAAAGTTTTTATGACAGTCTTCCACAGGCTGAATACAAGACACAAACAAAAGTCGCATAATTACTTGCTAACATTTGTTAATTAAGTAGCAATAAGGGCTAACTCTATCACAAACCTCTAAAGTGTTAGCACTCCCTTACAAAAAACATTCTATGGTGATACTATAGTACAGCGATGGTAATTACAAGGTAATTTGATATATATATCATGGTATTTACATTAAAACCCTAAGAAACACCATTCCAAAACGATAAATGCCCAATAGTGTACGTCCTTGCAAATAATATATATTAATTACACTTTGTAATAATGTCAAATTAAAAGTTTTACTTTAAAGTACATTGTTTTAACAACCTTTTATCATGCTTTAAGGAAGTGCATTGATTTTGATGTGTTGACTAACATACTAAAACACATGTAAAGTATTTGATTTTAATTTTAGTGTGTTATCCAATATTACATTTAAAGTAAATACAGTATTTTAAGGCCCGGTTTCACAGACAAAGCTTAGCCTAAGCCAGGATTATAGGCCTTGGTTCAATTAGGATATTTAAATATCTTTTATAAACGTTCACTAGAAAAAAAACATTACTGGTGTGCATCTTGATACAGAACAATGGCACTGACATATTTTAAGATATGTCAGTGTAAGTGGCTTTCAGTTAAAGGGACAGTTCACCCAAAAATGAAAATTTGTTGTTTATCTGCTTACCCACAGGGCATCCAAGATGTTGATGACTTTGTGTCTTCAGTAGAACACAAATGATGATTTTTAACTCCAACCATTGCGGTCTGTCAGTCGTATAATGCATGTCAATTGTAATTGCACCACTATGTCCAACTGCCTTGAGCATCCGGTGTGTGAGGTCTGAATGCACTCTGATGCCGGAAGTGATCGCTCGCACTCATAGACATACCGCTTCCGTCATCAGAGTGCGTTTTCAGACCTCACCAACCGGATGCTCAAGGCAGTTGGACATAGTGGTGTATTAGAGGTAAAAAAAATGATATAAATACTGTTCGGTTTCTTGTACAAACCGATCGTTTCGTGTCTTAGGACATCAATGTGTCGTCACAAGCCGCAGGGTTTAATTTGGATTTGTCTGTGCATGTTTTTTTTACTCTTATAGATGAAGTTCCCATTGACATGCATTATACGACTGACAGACGGCAACGGTTGGAGTTAAAAATCATTATTTGTGTTCTTCTGAAGAAACAAAGTCACCTACATCTTGAATGCCCTGGGGGTAAGCAGATAAACATCTTCATTTTTGGGTGAGCTATCCCTTTAAAACAGCTCAAACATGTATTTTAGTCTAGGACTAGCTTAAGCCTTGTCTGTGAAACCGGGGGTAAATGTACTAAACAGCAACATCATTAAAAAACTGTTTATTACAAATATATTTAAATACATGACATACAAGTTTCAATTTTAAATGCTTGGCAGTACACTTTAACCATATAGAAAAGACAATTGTAATAATTATGAAATTACATATAAAGATATACTAAAGTCCTACTTAAGTATGTCAAAAATGTACACCTTAACTAATTGCACTGAATTTAAATTTAAATTGATAAGACATTCATTTAACTGCAACTGCAACTTAAATATTACATTTAGTTTTCACTACTAACATTTTATACTAAAGTACATACTAAGTACTCTTTGTAAAAGTATACTAAAGTGTTCTTCTTTTTCACAAGATGACTCAGTTTGAATTATACTAAGCAACACTAAGGTCATCGTAAATAAAAATGTGAGTAAATGAGGCTGAAGTAAGCGAGCAAGATAAAAAAAACCTAATAAAACACACAGAAATCTAATTTCTACCCCTAGATTTGTAATATTGCGGCTTTTCATCTTTTGGCCACAAAGCTTAGGTCTTAAGCAGATTACACAGCAGAGAAATCAGTAATGTTGATAATGTGTGGGGGAGGGCAGCATGGCTCTCTGGGTATTAAACACTAAAAACTGCAATCACGGTGCTAGATTAGGAGCGAGCTTTAATATTGTCCTTCATACTGCTGAAAGGGACAGAGAGGCTGGATGGGGATCAGTGACTTGGACAGGGAAAAATCAGAATGTACACACACTCAGGAAACCTGAGAGGAAGAGCGCTGGCCAATTATAAAGAAGAAAGGATGATGCAACTCTCTGGACTCCTATATGAAAATGCTGTGAGAAAAATCGAGAGAGTCTTGTGCGTTCAAATTTGACTTTTGGTGCAGCTTTTTCATGCAAAAGGCTGTGGAACACAAGTCTTTAAATTCAAAGTGTGTTTTTAGTAATTAACCCAAAAAAGAAAATTCTGTCATCATTGTTCACCCTCATGTTGTTTTGTAACCTGTATGACTTTTTTCTGTGGATAAAAGTCCTTTAATATCCTTTAATGTTACACAGAAAACAGGTTTGGATGAACATGAGGGTGAGTAAATGAACAAATTTTCATTGTTGTGTGAATTGTCCTTTTAAGTAGTGAATACTAACTGTAACATCCCGCTTAAGCATTTGCATGAATTTGCATTTGGGTGTAAAAATAATGACAGAATTTTCATTTATGTGTGAACTAAAACTGTAGCATCCAGTTTTATGTGTTGAATTTGCATGCTAATTAATAAAAATGACAACATATTAAACTACATTTAAGCAGTCTCTTGTGGTGTCTTTAAGAAGAAACGGTGTTCTTTATGGATGCAAGGTCGTTGTCAAATATGGCTGTTTCCCAATAAATGCTGCAGGAGCTATATTTGGAGCGAAGACAACTAATAAATCCATTCTGCAGAATTAATGGATGTCTCTGCTCTGGTCAGCGCTGCTTTGGCCAAAATTAAATGCCAGTGCGGCTTCTATCACAGACTATGTCTTCGGAGATGTGATGCGCCTATTGAAACAGTTTAGCGATTTAGATATACCGCAGGACATTTCTTTCCTAAAAAGCGAAAGAGTTCCCTCCTTCCCGACCGTGAGAGCAGCACAGCAGGTGGATCTTTTGACTCGCACCCAAGGAAAAGCTCAAGCTAATTTCCATACAGATGCCCGCTTCACTGGAGAGGAAGAACCCCCCAATAAGCACTCAAACAACCTAGCACAGCACCGGCAACTATTCGCCTACGTTCCTCTCCATTAATTCAGTAGCCATCGCAACCCCCCTACACCTCGCTCTAGACATTGGAGCACTCAAGGTTGCCAAAACCAATGAAAGGGGGGGTGGGTAGGAGGTGTCTTGCATTTGGCATCTGCCATGGCTGGCCATCGCTCTGTGCTCTACATCCCAAGGGGAAAGGGACAGAGGTGCCCTGTTGGACGTGCCAGGATGATGGGAGGATGAGCAAATCGCACAAAGCCCTTTTAAGTAAGAGCCCAGAAACCCCCACCACTTCTTGTTTCCTCTGTCACCCCATCCCTAAAAACATCTGAAAGAATTCCAACACACACAGACACAAAACATCTCTTTTTCTCTTGAAATATTAATAGTACTTAAAAAGTAGCATTCAAACATCGTATCGGCATTCATTTGAGCTCTGAACTCCATACTTGCGAGTCTGTCAGCTCATTGTCCTCACTTGATCTGGCACTATGTGCAACCTGAGCTCTGATAAAGGCCATATGGTGTGGCTGCAAGCCCAAAGGTGACAGCGTCCCATATGATTCTCATTAAGAACGAGTCGCAGTGACTTTGGGAGCGAGGTACATTTGGTAATGTATTAGCATAGACTAATAACATGAATTGATTAAGATATAAAGTAATCCAGGTGCTTTAAAATGGTGCTTTAAAGACTGGATGGTAGAGTAGTGCAGTAAACAAGAGGAGGTTGATGAGGGTTCCCTTCAAGGCTTTCTGGAATTAGGAGACTTACCCGGGTAGAAGTCTTTGGATTTGGACAGCTTGATGGTGGCCCCGGTCTCTTTCTGTAGCTGGACAATAGTCTGACCACCCTTGCCAATGATGGAGCCTGCGGCGTAGCTTGGAATCAGCACCTTTAAGAAATATTCGCCTTCCTCTGGAAAAAGAAAAAGGGAAAAAAATGAAGTCAGCAATGGATTTACCAAAATCTGACACGTACATTAAAAAATAAACGAACAAATAAACAAAACAAAGAAATATCAAGATTTAAAAAAAAAAACATTTACAATACTACTATTACTAATAATAAATATTTGCAATAGATTTAAATAAAAAATTCTTTAATATACGAAATTAATAATTAAACATTAAAAAAAAAAAAAAAAAATTAAATAAATATTTGCAATAGATTTTTAAACATTTTTCTGACATTAATAATAATAATAATAAATATTTGCAATAGATTTTAACTTTTTTTATGTAATCTGATATTACGTTTAAATTTAAGATTGCGCTTAAATGCATGAAATGAGTTTTGTAGACATATAAATTATGTCTACAACCTAATATTTGAATGTTTTTTTAATGGATTACTTTTAGCAGGGGGAGTGAAGGAAAAGCAGCTAACAAGTGTCCAGGATACATGGGAACTTCTTTAATAATATATACTGTTTAAAAAGCATCCCAGGTGGCACGTCATGAAGCTGGTTGAATGCCCAGAGTGTGCAGAGCTGTAATCTATGCAAAGGGTGGCTACTTTAAAGAAGACTTTTCTTTTTAAGAAAACATTTTTAGCCACTACATAATTCACATACTTCCATTTGTGCTACATCACAGATTTGACAACTTAATTGTTATTACTCTGAAATGTAGAATAAAGTAGTAAAGAATTAGAAAGTATGTCCAAATTTTAGCTGGTAGTGAATATGTGCATCATGAATTTATATATAGTTTTATTTCCTATGGCTTTTAGAGAGTCTAGCATTGAATTGTTATCTGAAAAAAAGAAAGTAGCTCTACCGTATGCTAGCACTTTTTTTTGCTCGACGCTTTACATTTTTGGTAGACGCTTTAATGCCTGACTTATGAGAAAATGAACAGATTGCCTAAGTGGCAATCAGAGAAGGTAGCTATAAATAAAAGTCAAACTGAAATACTAGACCAGCAAAGAACTACAAGACCACTATAATAAGATCAGTGGACTTAACGAGTTGTAATTAAAGCTGAACCACAAGTATTAATGCTTAAGTTAAGCAGGGCTGCTAACAGTCAAGAGAGGAACAAAAACTCTAGTGCAGGTTAGTAGGAAAAGGAAATTGCAAGTTATGCAAGTAGGAAAAGATCAGGGATGAGGGTACATTTTGTTAAACATGTCAATCAAAGTGCAAAGAGAAGGTGAATTTGAAAAGACGTATTAGTAGACATTGTAATGTGTAGAAGTAGCCATTTATAGCAAGTGAAGAGCATGGCACATATAATGTAGCACAAGACATCCTGATTTCACTTCCCTCTTGAGGAAGGTCAGCAAAGGTTTTCTTGAAAGTGGAGCAGCGGTGGGGCAGCAAAGTGCTTCATCTATTGTTGGGCTCTACCTGGCTGCAGCATATCCAGGTCAGCAGAAGCACAGTACATGGTCCCTACACCGTGACTTTAACATGACATTGTATCCTTCAGCCTGGGCCGCTTGGGTACGCACTTAATATTCCACCACAATTAATCTGTGTCGGCTCCCAGAAGACGGACGCTTTAGATTAGATTGTTATTCTGGAGAAGCAGTTTATCTTGTCAAGCTAGGCTGATGGCTAGGCTAAGCTACATGAAGTTGCAGCCTAATACTGATGATTGGGTAAAATTGATATAGACTACTGCACAGAGTATTAATCTCAGAGTGCAGCTGGACAAACAAACGAGCTAACAACAGCAACAACGGCGGGATGCGTGGCATGTTTTGGTCGAAAGCCTGACTTAACTGCATCACTGACAAAGTAATGACACATGTCTGTAGTTACGTGTGAGCCAAATTAAGAGAAGTGTTAGTGTTCTGTTAACAAGATGGACGTCACAGATCAGATTGTTTTGAGCTGGAAATCATAGAGAGTTTTGAGATTTGTTTTAAGGTAAAAGGGATAGTTCAAAATAACTCTTATTTACTCACCAATATATATATAGATATATATAGATATAGATATAGATATATAGGGGCCATGAATTAAGAATTCGTTCCCATGATTTAATTTACTCCCTCGTATTAGTAAAACGTGGCCACGTTGAACTAATTCATTGCCTCGTTTTGATTTAACTAAAAGAAGGGAACAAATTATTACAACATGGCCACGATTTAGTAAATCAAGGGAACAAATTATTATATTGTGTGCACAATTTACTTAAAGCGAGGGAACAAATTAGTAAAACGTGCTGACATATTAGTAAGTCCTGGGAATGAATTGTTAATTTGTGGCCACGATATACATATTTCTTTTTAGCATATCATATGAGGGGCTCCGTAACTATTATTTTTTAGGCAGCGGCTATTTGATGCTAGTTTAAATAGATTCTATTTACACCATGTAAAAGTATCAGTTCTTTGCAATAAGAGTAAATAGTAATTAGATGCTATCTATACTTTATATTGGCAGATACTATTTGCACCTCAGTATTTTTGTACATTAACAGGATGCAGTAATATCATAGAGTGTAAATGATAATATTTATTAAAATTATTAAATAGATGCTGCCTTATTGGGAGAATAAAAACCCTCCCTACACTTTCCCCTAATCCTACCCAATAAACACTTTTAATATTATTAAACACTCGTTCGCAGTTTATTTCCACTTTTAGAACATTATTTCCATTTTTTATTGAAAATAAATGCGAGCTCGGCAAAAGGCAGATTCTATACCGTGTCAATCACGTTAAAAGCCAGATCTGCGAGCCTTACTCGTTACTGCTGAACCACTGAAGACGTTGAATTCTGTGTGTCTTTTTTAAAACTTGAACCAGACATTGGTGGGCGGAGCTAGTATAAATAGTATTTGCCAACAAGGGACGCTATTTGCACTTAGTATAAATAGACACTACGTATTTGGCATTCCGTGGAGCACAATGTAAATTTGAACAATGTACTGATCTCTCTTTTCAATGTAAATTACAATGAATGCGGACCGAGTGATATTTTGAGCTTGAAAAACGAGGTACTATAAAAGTAGTCCATATGATTTGTGCGCAGGTTAGTGTGGCGAACTGACTGAAATTTAACTCGTAATTCACTGACAGTTGTCGCCTCCGGTGAGCTAGTAACTGATGAGGCTGCATCACTGATTTAGTGAGTTTTTGTGAACTTGATCTACTTGATTCATTGAAAAGATCTGACTCGACAGAATGATTCTTCATGATTCTGATGTAATTTCAACAAGCAAATGCCATTTTCAATGAATAATGACAATGTCTGTTTCTCATACAAAGCTATTTTATGACTTCAGAAGATTTCAAATATAGTGCACAATTATATGGAGCACTTTCTTTCATGGTGCTTTTTTGTCATTTTGGAACTTGAAAATCACAGTCCTCGTTCACTTTTATTATATTTAACATAGTGGCTTGGATATTCATGAAAACATCACATATTGTGTTTCACTGAAGAAAGTATGTCAAACATGATTGGAACGACATGAGGGTGAGTAAATGATGTGAGATTTTATTTTTTTTATGGGTGAACTATCTCTTTAACAGTAGGCAATGGGATGATTTTAACAATGTTTACGTCTTCTTTAGGTAATCTCGTTAGAATCACATGCCAATTGATCTGGATGTGTAATAAAGCAGATCTCTAACTAAAAAAGTATAGTCTCATATTTAGCCACTCAAGTACTGGATGCTACCAGATTATGAGTTACATAAACAACAAGGGAATAATGGAGGTTACTGTGACATAAATAAATGTACTCAGAACTAGGCTCCCAAACACCTCTAAATGACAAGTCCTGATTTTTCACTCATGTACTAAAAATTGCTGTTGTTTTCACACATTATAAACAGGCAGTTCAAACTGCGTCTACAGAACACTACAGATACATGCTTTTCTGCAATGACCCAGATTTCTCACAGAGCTAAGACTGTCCTCCTTTTGATTTGGATGAGTCTAAATTTAACCTTGATTAATATGGCGTGGGGTTCATAAATAATGTGTATCATGCATACATAAGTATTCTCTCTTCAAAAAGCATCTAACAAAAGTCTGTCATAAACTGGACCAAGGGGCTGCATCCAGACTGACATTATCTACTCTAATTAATGTAACACATTAGACATATGATATTATGTCAAGCATCACATTTTCATTACAATATTAGGCTGTTTTAAAGGTTACACGTTTTACTTTAATTATGAGCAGCAAAATATTTCAAAGGATTGTGGCGGTTATGCAGTGAAAAAAAGAAAAGAAAGAAACATCATAAAGTTAAAGGTAGACTCTGGTTTGCAGATAACAAGATCTGTATGCAATTTTGGCAGAAAATTAAACATTACCGTGAAATCCGACAAAATCTGATGAAAATGGTGGATCATGGATGGCCGGTTGGTTGCATCTCTCTAAAAGAATGTGAATGAGAAAATTAATCTTTGTGGAAATGTCAGATAGAAAAACAAAACAAAGTGACACATGACAGAGTCAATGACAGAGTCTACCTTCAAACCTTCGAACGTCATGGATAAAGATACAGGATGCAGCAACAATGAACTTTATAGTAATGACTTCTTGGTTTCCAATGATTTTCACTATTATTTTTGACATGACCTGATAACAATGTTCTAGATACAATGGCATTACTGTAAATTCAAAGATTATTCAATGCTCAATTAACAACAGCACTTGTGGCATAATGTTGATTACCACAAAAAGGAATTAATGCCTCATTTTCTTGAACAGAAACAAATAAGTAAAGAGGGCCAATCTGTAAACATTGATATACTCACTGTTTTAACAACATAGCCACAAGACGTAAGCAATATGCGTGCTAACATGACTTTAGTGCAGGTACTAAACTAAACTTTTCTTGGTACAGTTATAGAAGAACTTTACTGCTCAAATAGTTCTAATAATAATACAATTTAACAGAATTCATGTAAGTGCTTTTATATTTAAGCATTTCTGCTTTTAAATTCACTTTACTTCCATTGTAAGTGCCTCACTGATTTTTTTTATTTTTATTATTATTATTAATGAGGAACCAGTCAATAATCAAAAGAAAATCAACATTATGCCACAAACTGAGTTTAACTTAAACCCGGAATATTCCTTTAAACAAGCCTATAAAGCATAATCAGTACATCAGAACGAAAGGCATTCTCAGTTTATTCTCTTCTAAAACATGGAGCATCTACAGCCCAAGTTTGAGTTGGATCAATCCTATTTCCTGTCACTTGTCAACACAAAGCCCTGGCTGAGAAAAATCAGTGGATTACACTACACGCATATCCGTAGCAGTGCCTTTGAGGGAAATGAGTCCCTCCCATTGTGCTACACCGGGAACAAAACAAGAACAAGTTGGTATGCTGTTATTCTTTCCTCCAACCTACTTCATATCTTAATAAGCCTCGTCTTGCGTGTACATTTATGATTACACGCAATATACTCACTGAGAAGTCTGAATAATTAATAAAGAAACCCAAATGGGTATTACTCATAATAAACCAGTGGGTGTAAAAACAAATCATTTGGTTGCTAGAGACTCCCAAGAGACCTGTGGTTCAAGAATAAGCAACGTCAGCTTGAGGATTGAAGGTTCCTGAGAGCTTATATTGGGGGTTTTACAAAAACAGACACAAAGCAATGAATATTTAGTTTTTTCATTTGCTTTTGTTTTTTAGTCTTTGACTATATACTGTATTCGATTTCAAATTAATCATTGGGTTAGACAGCATTTGTGCTAAAGCATAACAAACATCTCATTTTAGTGGAGTGATGAAAGAACCGCTTTCCCTGCACGGCTGTCTAAGCAACTGCCTGACCAAAATGGCTTCCGATATAAACATTGCACTCCGAAATAAAACATTCTACTCGCATTCTGCTGCACGTGAGAGAAAGCAGCATGCTTTGTTCTAACAAGCGCAAAGACTCGAGGAGAAGCGTTCGCATTGCTTCTTTCATTCATCTCATCCATATTCATCTCAGGTCCCATCCTCCATTCCAAGGCAGGCAAGCCGAGAGAGGCGAGCAAATCATCCAATGTGGGGCTGCCTTTCACAACGCCCTCCCAAATCCTCGCCATCCTGCATGAGATTTTTTTTTTTTTGACGCAGTGCATTAAAGAAAAAACTGAAGCAGCGCCCCCTTCATTTTGAAGTGATCGTATGGTGATCAATGGGCTGAGGGTTGCATGGATGATCAATGAATTGCAACTATTGATGGAAGATGGGGAGGAGGAAGAAACGATCGCCCCAACCTATAATCATGATTAGAGGCGAAACAAACAAATGATGCGGGAGCAGAACACAGCGCACCCTAAATGAATTTTCTGCTGAGCCTATCAAAAACTGCAGTAGAAAAAAACTGTGCACTTAATCTGAAAACCGGTGGGAGTATTGCATTGTAGGATGTGAGTGAACAAGGTGGGCGACAGCGACGAATCGGTTATTGGTCCCCCGTATAATGTCTGAGGTGGTGGGGGTGAATCTTCAAACACAGCTGGCAAATCATGTTTACGTAACAACCCCTTCTAAGACGGATCCTGCGTCTATTTTCTCATCCTGCGGGCTGAAATGCACAAGCAAGAGAATCCAAAAAAGAGGCTACTCGCTAGTGCCGAGCAGCATCCGAAAATGTCTTTATATAGTAAAAACAACACAGGATTGTACAACCACACACGTCCACGTTTTCTTGCGGCCTCAAAGGGTCACAGTCCCCTCACGCCATTCAGCGAGGACATGTATCACCTAAAACAACCTTTTGTAAATGGAGGCACTGTCCTGTGCCAGTTCATCCATTTACAAAATTAAAACATTACATCTTATGAGACAGCTCGGGAACGTTGAGAGAGGCTCTTTGGTGAACTTGAAGACGAAGCCTTAACGAACAATTGGCAGGAAAATGATTCTTGTTTTTAAGCCAACTGACTTTCAGTTTAATGTCTGTAACTTTGTTTTCAGGCAGCTTTTCAAAATGCAATCCTTTGTCAGCCACATCATGATTTAATCTACTAAATAAAGAGTTAAAACAATATGCAAGTCATACAAAATATGATACTAATCCTACATGTATGAAAACATAAAATCAAAGAGTAAATGTTATAAGTAAACAAATTAGACCTCTTATTGTCGTAGCAGGACTGTTGTTGTCAGTTGCTTTTCCCGTTTTCAGTATGCTATGCTGGATCCTTAGTTTTAACTCCAAAGTAGTCCAAAAAAACTACATAATTGGTCCAGATTTACACTAACTTTGCCGAAGATCTGCCTGTGTAACTGCTGGTGTTTAAATATGAACCACAAAGCAGAAGCTACGGGTAAATGTTGACTCTAAACATGCAACCATGTTAATAAATGCCATATTTTTCTCTTTTCTCTTTTTTTAATATAAACATAAATTCCCTTTCACATATTTATCAATATGTCTTACCAACTCTTAGAGATGCAAAACACTAAATTAATCATTTAAAAAAATCTGCATATGTATTGTATTATTTTTCAGAATTCCTAACATTTAAGTTAAAAAATATGGATAAATTAATATAATTATAGACGCTTAAAGATGGAACAACAATGTCATATTATAATACTAAAATAAATAAAATGTAAGTTTAACTGTAACTGTATGTGATACCATATAAATACACTATTTTGAATTAATGGAAATAAATTTGAATAGAATCACAGAATATATACAGCCTTTGGTTATTTAATTTCCATAACTTTTACACTACGTAACTGGCTAAGGCTTTTAAAAATAATTGAATAGAGATTGCATGCACAAAGAGCAATTTCTAACTGGCGATATTTAATAGTTAAGCATAAGTTAATACATAAAATTGTATATTACCAATAGAAATGTCCATTATCCTTCCATGACATTTCAAGATTTGAATAATTTCTTTGTCATTTGCAGGCCTGGAAATGACAATATTAAAATTCCCCTTCAATAGCTATGGGAACCCCATAGAATAATCTGTCTTGGTAAATAAATTCCAGTGAAGCCTAGATCTCTTAAGCATCAAAGTCTTTTCATTTGAGCAAATGGATCTGCAGGTTATGCCTCCCACGGGTCCAGCATGCTTCTTCTGACTGACAATTCATTATGCTTTCTGCATGGATTCTTTCACATGTAAACATCCGCCAATCACTTCATCTATGCGCCATTATTAACCCTTTAACTGTAACTACTAACACTTGTTTTTTTCGAAAAACCCTTTTAGCAAGTGAAATAAGAGATTCTTGTTTTTGTTTTTTTTTATTCTGGCCTTTACTGAAAACGAACACTGACCTCAGCCAATCAGCTGAGATATATTGTTAATATCACTAATATCAAGACGCTTTATATCTTCTGCTCTGCCTTAAATATCATGAAGTTCAAATAAGAATGATTTCCTGCTTAATGACACTAAAGGTGGGGATTTAATCATCACAGATCAGAAAAACGACGTTTTACACTCTTAACAAACTAAGATCTACCAATCGGCTGAAAAACAGTTTAAGGGTTAAAGAAATACAAGCTTAATTTGTTTTTAATTGATTAATTAGATGACTAGCCTGTATAACAGTTTAGCAGACAAGTGTAGTGCACTTCTTATGGCATCTGCCGGAATGCATAATAAAAAAGCAAGCATGGCTCCAGAGTAAACAATAGGCTACAGTAAAATATTGAACAATCTAGTGCACGAACAAGCACTGAAATTTCAAATATCATTTTAGCAGGTGAAGCATGCAAATGTGTTCAAAATCAGGCTTTTACTTAATTTGAGTAACTTATATTATAATCCATATATACAAGTGGTATAACACTATATTTTTATATTTGTATATCTCACATAAATATTATAATCGCTTATCAATCATAACTGAAGTATTCAGGGCTAAATTTCAAAATAAAAGAGTATAGATTCAAGGCACCGGAGCATAACACAAGGTCATCTGCGGTGATAGCAAGGATGCGTAAACGCACGAGCCATTTTTTCTAATGTTTGGGTACGTGCTCATGATATTAGCCTATATTTAGTAATATACAACCCCTTTATTCCATACATAAAGCCTTTAATTTAGGAATACTGAGGATGTGTTTGGTAAACGACTGTCGTAGGTGCGTAAGACTAGACGCGTGCGCCAATTCAGGGCAACTTAAAATGGACGCGAACTGTAAATATGAATTTCAAATCTCAGATGCACATGCCCGGTGAAGCATGAGATGCTCCGTGGAAATCGAAAATGAATGAATTTGCCATGAAGGATTTTGCTTTCATCTTTCCCATCAAAGCACTTGTCTTTGGGAAGAGTGAGTTGCCTATGTAGGCAGCAGTTGGCTCTTACCTCCTGTGTTTGTGCGTTTGGTGCTGCTGGCCTCCGTCGGGGTCTCCAGGGGTCTTTTGCGGGAATCGGGGGGATCAGACTCCATGTGCGGCTGTTGATTGTGATGATGCGGATTGGAGAAAATCCCGTTTTGCTGCACTGCCCCACCGGCCATCATTTTTTATAAAGAAGCTGTAGGCTCGCTCTCGTTTTCCCTACACGCGATACGCAGATATGTTGTTTCTAAATGTGAAACCACGATGATATGAATGTTTGGGGTGCGTCGATCCTCCGTAGCAACCTAGATACAGAATGAAAGACGCATCGATATCCAGTGGCTCGATTATGCTCAGGCTGTTACTGATATTAATAACAAGTGATGTGGGAAACGTCCTCACTCGTGCCTCTGCGATGGCGCTCTCCTGCTGAAAACAATATGCGACCTCAGTGGTCAGCACAACTCAAAGGATTCACTGCTAAAAATTGGGAAGATGCGCGAATAATAAATAGCAACGGGAAATGTACAAGAGGCGAAAGGGGAAAACAGCGGATCCCGCATGCAGGTATGCGAACCCTGCAGATAGAGCTGGATGGTGTTGAAGCGCTGGACGAGCGCTTGAAGGAGATGCGATGTTTTTGTAGGCTCTGACTCGGAGATGCTGCAGTCTTGCTTTCAGAGCATCTTTGCGCGTTTCTGCCGGAGGAGCGCAGAGCAGCGGGTGACGTCATGTGAAGCCGAGACCGCGGCTGTCAAATGTGGAGCAACAGACACGCCCCCCTCGGGCTGCGATTGGTCGAGATTTGATTTTCTCCGGCAAAGCGAAGTATAAATCCTGCTTGTCACATGACAACGCAGGAGGAGGTGGTGGTGATAAAAATGCGAGAGCATCATTGAAAAATAGGCGCAGGGTTGTGAAAAATAAAAGTCGTAGTTCTAAATGCGCAGCTCGTCTCTGTCTAATACGAGGTAGAATAAGAATTCTACCACAGTACATTATTATAATGTAATGATAATTATTATTATTAATATCATATTTTTAGTTGTTATAAAAATA
>RJVU01057378.1:516261-551298 GCA_003731715.1 Anabarilius grahami
TTAATAGTTTAAACGTAATTCAAATTGAGGTTGCCATATCTGGGGAAAGCCCTCCTTTCTGGAGCTTCAGTGGGGCAGTGTATTTTAAAGAATACCATGGTATTTTGCGTGGTAGCCTACTCCAGGTTACTTTCCACGATTAGGGTACAAAGTTTGTACCCTCCAGAAAGGAGGGGTTTCGCCAGACATGGCAACCTAGACAGAAAGACACGCGATTTTACTGGATTTCCTGTTTCCGGAATTCCGAACGGACTGACTGGCTGTCGGCGAATGAAATAAACAAAGACTTACAAATCAGACTCCAACACCTCCTCTCCTCACCTGCAAACATGGACACTGGTGCGTATGTGTAAATATTGTCTCTCGCAGATCGTGGGTGTGTGCTGAGGGCTCAGAGCTTCACAAATGTTGATGTGAATGTAGTAGCATTGTGTGGCTAACTAGCCCGAGCTGTTTACTACTACAGCTGAAAGTGACTAAGCAAAGATGTGACTTTTAACTTTTGATCGCTTTTGCTCGAGTTAAATCACTGGACTGACACTTTTAATGGGTTAAAATGAGTGCTTACGTGTAATTATGTGAAATGGAAAGGTTTGTAAAGTGAAAGAGAAGCTAAACACCGGCAAACTCCAGAAACATGAATGAAGTCAAATTGAAGTGAAGAGAGCTGACTGTCAATCATTTCAGACAGAGTCTGACACCGTCATTCTGTCTAACCTCTTTTGTGTCCCACGGGGGAAAAGAAGAAAATCATATAGATTAACATGTCTCACCATTCATGATTTTGCAATGTACAAGTGAATGTTTAAATGGACAGTATCACACTCTGTCACTGTTCCTGCAGGACTGTAAACTGTGTGCCCTTGTTTGTTGCCCAGGACTGAGTCAGGAGAAAGCATCAGCTTTTGTCAAGCGCTTCCGCTCGGAGCCTCGATATCTGCTCGCCCAGAACGTCTCGACTTGCATTGATCCTTTAGAGGTGTGTCTGCATCGGCAGACAGTCCAGGACACAGTACACATCTTCCAGCACAGCATTCCCACAGAGGGCAAACCTGTTACCAACCAGAAAAACTCAGGTACCTACACTAAAATAAAGTTTTGCACATGAATTGTGCATCTGACATGTTTAAAAAGATGTCCACTTGAGTGGAAGGTGTCAGTGTCGAAACAGTAACTGAAAACATGTGTTTTTGCATGATGTGAAGTCCAAGACTACTGCTTAACTTTTTCTTAAGAATCAGCAAAACAACAAAATGACTTGGTGCATCACTTTCAAAAGACACATTTCACTTGTACTAGGTTTGGAACAAGGAAGTAAGCTATAGCAGGATATTTTTATAGAAGTACACGGGAGTAATATTTGCATAGCAAATACAGTATTATGTATTATTTGAAAAACATCCATTATAGGGTTAGTTCACCCCAAAATTAAAATTTTGTCATTAATGACTCACCCTCATGTCATTCCACACCCGTAAGACCTTCGTTCATCTTGGGAACACAAATTAAGATATTTTTGATGAAATCCATAGACTTCTCCATAGACCACTTACGAAGTCCAGAAAGGTACTGAAGTCATTGTTAAAACAGTCGATGAGACTGCAGTGGTTCAACCTTAATGTTATGAAGCGACGAGAATATTTTTGTGCTCAAAAACAAAACAAAAATAACTTTATTCAACAGTATCTTCTCTTCTGTGTCATTCTCGTACGTTGTTTACGTTCAGCGCTTCCAGGTTCTATGGCATACGTCAGAACGGCGGCATAGTATTGGCGGACGCTGTTCACGTGAGCAGCACGACGCATGCATGTGATGCTGACGCAGGAGCCGGCCAATAATGAGTCGGCGTTCTGACGTAGAACACGGAAGTGCTGAATGTAAACGGCGTACAAGAATGACACAGAAGAGAAGATATTGTTAAATAAAGTCGTTATTTTTGTTTTGTTTTTGCGCACAAAAAGTATTCTTGTCGCTTCATAACATTAAAGTTGAACCACTGTTATGTGAACTATTTTAATGATGTCTTTACTACCTTTCTGGGCCTTTAAAGGTGCAATGACGTTGCTGCCTGTGTGGTTCAGAAACCTTGGATTTCATCAAAAATATCTTAATTTGTGTTAAATGAACAAGATGATGAACAAAGGTCTTACGGGTTTGGAAAGAAATTAGTGTGAGTAATTAATGACAGAAATTTATTTTTTGGGTGAACTAACCCTTTGACCTGGCCTCACTGTCTATGCTTGTTTTTTTCCATCAGGGAGATGTTGGATCTTCTCATGCCTCAATGTAATGCGTCTTCCATTTATGAAGAAGTTTAACATTGAAGAATTTGAATTCAGTCAGTCTTATCTTTTTTTCTGGGATAAGGTAAGTCAGCATTACCACTCCTTGTGATTTGCGTTTTCAAAAACAATGTTTAATTTGAGAATTGACTATTTATTTTGCACCAGGCTCCGAGGTTGTAACTCTGCTGTGTTGTTTTTGCTGTGTTTTACCTTCTCTCATTGTGTTAATGGTAAAGGTGCAGTAAATCCTCTTTTTGTGTGAAATGTATTGTGTTGCCTGGATGTTTGTGGCCCACTGTGTCCCCTCTTTGCCCCTTCACCTTGATGGTACACACCCCCTGATTATGTGTATTTCTGTTTTTTGTCTCAGGTGGAGAGGTGCTATTATTTTCTACATGCCTGTGTGGAGACAGCCCAGCGGAAGGAGTCAGTAGATGGCAGATTGGTCCAGTTCCTGCTATCAAATCCTACCAATGATGGTGGACAGTGGGATATGCTGGTTAACCTTATTGGTCAGTTTAGCTCTGTTGCATTGATGCAACTGTTGCAACTAAAGTGTTTATTGTCAATTGATAGTGATAAGTGATAATTGATATCCATGTCGTTCACTTCAGACCAAAATTGATTTAAATGTATGAATTGAAATTCTTCACTTTCGAGATGCTTTTAAACTCCTATGTGTTTTTCAGAAAAATACGGTGTCGTCCCTAAGAAGTGCTTCCCCGAGTCTCACAGCTCAGAGGCTTCCCGTAGAATGAACGATATCCTCAATCACAAGGTGGGTTCGAAGTTACGCTCAACCCTTGAAAGCTACTCTGAGTCTGCAGCGTTGTATCCCCTCAAGCTTTCATGTTGACATTTACCGAATGAGGATTTAGTGGATGTGTATGAGCGGGGACTCCATCATAGAAGCACTCTTTGAGTCACCGGATGAGCAGAGGAGAATGTCACTAAGGTCACTTCCCTTGTCTTGTAGATAAATGAAGAAGATGGCAGTTTTGGTCCGCATGACATTTAATGAAGAACTAAAACAAATATGAGATAATGTGCCAGAAATGATTAATCAAAGGCAACCAATTTTATTTTAGTATTAAGTAATACTAAAATAAAACTAATAGTATTTATATACTTTTTTTTTTTTTTAATTAATTCGCTATTATGTTTATATTTTCAGTTTTCATTTTAGTTTACGTTTTAGTTTAGCAATTATGTGCTTTTATTTTTTTATTATTATATTTCTGTTTAGCTTTATTTTAATTTTGGTTTTAGTTTTAGTCATTTTAGTACTTCAGCTTAAACTTACTTTTTAGTTATTGAAAATAGATTTAACATTTTCATTAAAAAAAAAAAAAGTAAAGTTTAAGTATCTAATATCTAATTTTATTTAAGTTTTATTTTAATTACCCAAAATGATTTTATTAGTTTTAGTTAACCATAACAATACTGAAGGCAACCTGAAAAGATTGAAGGCTAAATCTTTTTTCACGGCCTAATTCAGAGTCATTAAATAAGCTTCTAAAATGTTTATCATTTGCACATGTTTCTAAGTCTTACCAATTTAAGCATTCAAGCGATTTTTAAACCATTCAGAGCACATAAAGAGGCAAAAGAGAACTCAATTCTGAACACAGAATTGATTCCTCTTTCACGTCTCCTTGCGCTTGAATGGACACATATACACACAATTATCTCAAAATTCCCATCTCTGCAAGTATTCTCGTAAACACAGTCGGTTATGTCTGAAGTGAACGTAAACTGTTGAGAAAGAAATCGGATGTGTATAATTATATTCAATCTGTCCATTAGGTCTTAAAGGGTTAGTTCACCCAAAAATGAAAATAATGTCATTAATTTCTCACCCTCATGTTGTTCTACACCAGTAAGACCTTTGTTCATCTTCGGAACACAAATTAAGATATTTTTGATGAAATCCGATGGCACAGTGAGGCCTCTATTGCCAGCAATGGTACTTCCTCTCTCAAGATCCATAAAGCTACTAAAAACATATTTAAATCAGTTCATGTGACTACAGTGGTTCTGCCTTAATGTTATAAAGCGACGAGAATACTTTTTGTGCGCCAAAAAAACAAAATAACGACTTTTTAATAATATCTAGTGATGGGCAATTTCAAAACACTGCTTCATGAAGCTTCGGAGCTTTACGAATCGAATCAGTGGTTTGGAGCGGCAAAGTCACGTGATTTCAGCAGTTTGACAGTTTGATACGTGATCCCAATCACTGATTCGACACAAACGATTTGTAACGCTCCGAAGCATTGTTTTGAAATCGGCCATCACTAGATATTTTTAAAAAGTCTTTATTTTGTTTTTTTTGGCACACAAAAAGTATTCTTGTCGCTTTATAATATTAAGGTAGAACCACTGAACTCACATGAACTGATCAAAAATCTCTTAATTTGTGTTCCAAAGATGAACTAAGGTTTTATGGGTGTAGAATGACATGAGGGTGAGTAATAAATGACATTATTTTCATTTTTGGGTGAACTAACCCTTTAAAGTGACAGCAGCCTAAAAAATACCTGCTGCTGTCTGTGACATTAATGTTAATAAAACAACAAAACACAGCTTTAATAAAGATGAATCTATATTTACTTTATACAGTGAACACTATGCTATGCAGTGTAATTATTACATTTCTGTTCCTGAATATTACTGTTAGACATTACTCTATTTGTAACTTTGTTCTGTTGTATTTATATATGCTTGTAATGTGTGTACTTGCTCTTTTTTTACAAACTGTTCACTTGTCTTTAATGATGTTTGAACTTTATTAGTTAGGCTAGTAGTTTTTCCTGTGTTCTTTAAGTAATAAATGGAATGGAAAGGTTTTTTTTTTTTTTTCTGATCCGAAAAATGATCAGATCCATGAATCAATAACTGTAATATAATCCAAAAATGAATTTTTGTGTTCTGTTGCACCCCTAGTATGGTCTTATATAATTTGACACGTTCTCTTCTATATATATTAACAAGTAACATATATTTTCTTTTAAATTGCTTTAATGATTAGCATTTGTTTGTTTGTGTTGCAGCTGAGGGAATATTGTCTAAGGCTGAGGAACATGGTGGCCAGTGAAGCCACTAAAACTGAGCTATCTGACACTATAGACACCATGATTGAGGAGGTGAGTTTATTTTTGGAGCTTTGTTTTATCACAATGGGATAGTTGAGCTTATAATGAAAATTTGCTGATTATTTATTCACCCTCACGTCGTTCTAAACTTCTATGCTGTTAAATGCATATGCACTTAAATTACATCATTAAAGATCATTACTATTTTTAGCTGAAATATTCCTTTGTGCATTTCTTTTATGCCTGTTGAGGGAGCTGTTTCACTGCTGATGAGACCACCAGTTGAGGTTGCTAGACAATATTGCAAGGTTATCATTCACAGGCTTGGTGGAAAACTCTTGCATATTTCACATAAACTGTGAAACTGTATGAGGACGGTCAAGCTTACTTTCTAAAATTATGGGATTTAAAACTGTTTGTTCCTTATCGGCGGTTGCCAGCTCTGAGAACTTCCCTGTCATATCAGCTCTCAGAAACATAAAAGCTTTTCTTAGACATGTTTCCAGAATCAACAAACAAACAGACAGGCAGTATGATGTATACATTGTCTTATATAAATTTTATGTAAAATATGACACTAGGTATATGCTGATCTTTGAAAAAAGACAGAAAACTGTAATTCTGTCTTTTTTCAAAGATCAGCATATACCTAGTGTCATATTTTACATAAAATTTATATAAGACAATGTACAAAGTAAAACAATTCCATTATAAAACAGCATTATAAATTTCACTTTAAAAAGAAACCTTTCTTCTTCAAAATCGCATAAGATGAGGTCCAAAAAACAGAAACTTCATTGCAAATATATCATTCAAAAACAAATTGGACATAAAGTTTAAGGAATTTGAAATATTTAAGATTCTGCAATATTTCTAGGTAAGCAAATTTACTATGCTGCTAATATATATATAGAGAATTGAAAGAATAAATAGCAGCCTATTAAACTTTAAATAGTCTCAGTCGTCAAACTGTAAGTGATGTACAGTATTGACGTAAAAACTTGATCTGACGAAACATGCACATCAATAATTAAAAATCATTTAACGCTAATGATTTAAGCTAAACAATAACATTGTCAACCACCTGTGTCCCAGAATGAGCACATACAAAGCATACCCTGGTTTTGTGAAGACCTGCGTAGGTTTATTTAAAGGTTTGCACGTGTTTTTGTGCATGTGAGTGAAAGAAAGAGCGAGCTGGGCAGAGAGAAAGCAAGTGCCTGCAGGACTTGATGATAGAATGTTCCACAAACATGATTGTTATCACCCGGTGCCTGTCGTTGAGTGGCAAAGGCAATCTCACTCGCATTATTACTATACCTCCGCCATCTGTGAAGGTACGACGCACAGCGCGCACGTCTAAGTTAATATCTCTAAGCTCGTGCTCTGCGTTTCTCTCCCAGGACAAACGCATACCCAAGTACGATCTGCTTCCCTGTAAATCTGGTTGTGAAACACACTCTCCTCTCACCCGCTTGTGTGTTTTCTTGTATTTGACGGGATGTTTGTTTGTCCACCTGGTGTTGGTTTGTTTTCTGTAACACTTCACTGGCAGAGGAGTTGTTGAGAAGTGTGTTTGTGTATTTAATAGGGACGTGAAGAAATGTTACTTTTATTCCTATCAAAATGGTGAGTTACAGTGGATGAGATCACGTGGGGGGGTTCATATTATTTATGTAATTAAGATTGGATGCTAGTCTAGCATAAATGAAAGGAACATTACGCATGAAGTCGGAGCTGTGGTCTTGCACATTGAGTTTGTATGAGAGTCGAAGTTTCAAAATCAGCCTGTATCATGTTCCCTTGGCTTTTATCTGTCATTCCATTCATAATCTCTAGTAGATCAAAGGTGCCCTTGTTTAACTGGTGTGTTGGCAGTGCTGGACTGAACAGTGTCACTCTTTACACTATCCGGACTCTATCTGACAGATCTCTGTGCAGCAGAACACACAATCAGGTTTCCAGCCTTTGACAATGTTTTTTATTATTATAATTATTGTTATTATAATATTTTTTTTTTTTCTCCTGAGGCTTGTCTATCTATCTATCTATCTATCTATCTATCTATCTATCTATCTATCTATCTATCTATCTATCTATCTATCTATCTATCTACATACACAAATCAGGGGGGAAAAAAATTCTCACACACACAGTACTGTTATACTGAAATATTACAATTTAAAATAACTGTTCTGATACATTTTAAGTGTAATTTATTCTTGTGATGCAACGCTGAATTCTCAGCATCATTATTCCAGTCTTCAGCGTCACATGATCCTTCAGAAATCATTATAATATGCTGATTTGCTGCTCAAGAAAAATGTATTAATATTATCAATGTTAAAATCAGTTGTGCTGCTTAATATTTCTGTGGAAACCGTCATGCACTTTTACATGATTCTTAAAAGTTTAAAAGAACAACATTTATATGAAAGATAATTTTTTGTAACATTATAAATGTTTTAACTGTCACTTTTAATCAATTTAATGCATCCGTGATTGAAAATGAAAGTTAGTTTCTTAAAAAATCTTTTGAAGGTTTTTTGTGTGTGTGTGTGTTGAGCTCTGAAAGTTACAATATGTTTTTATAGTACATCAAACTCCAAGGGAAATTTGCTGATGTAACCGCTTTAATCACAGAATCAATTCATCATTATTGTGTTTTATAAACATTCAGTTTTCTGTCATAATCTAGCTATGATAGAGGAATGTGTTTTTTTGGGGGGTTGAGCTCTGGTTCATCACTGTTATGCATAATTCTCTGCAAAGACATACTGAAATTCCCTTGAGGAGTTTGTTTGTTTGCAAGGGCCAAATGTGTTTCATGTTTACAGGAAAAGTTCAAGTTAATCAATCAAATGAATTTGTCAGCTGTTCACAGCCTCTAATGGCTCATCCAGGCTTGCTCTAAATTATATTTTGGCTTGCGTTGTGTCATATCTGCCATGTAACAAAAGCAAAATTTTTGACACACTGTCCCTCGTTGAACTCTATACTGTTTACTTGCAAAGCTATGTTTGAGAAGCAGATGCAAACAACAAAAATGGCAGGATATGCTCTGTGGTCTCGGTACCAGGGTCTGGCAACTGTATAGAAGAACAATATTTATGATGAAGAGCTTGTAAACTTATCCACGTACCTTCCCACAGGCTACTGGAATCGTGCCATGTTATGTTTTCATACATGTAGCAATTTGCATTGCTGATTGCTTGCACATTGATTACTTTGACGTGAGACAGCCAGCCAGTATGTTCCTTTCTTTGTCAACAAACAGCTGTATGCCATAATCATACCTGGAGCACCTCATGCCCACATGAAGGCATGTTTTTCAGTCAGGAGCAGGTGCTTGTGATCCCAGATAAGCCAGTATCTTAACCCACTAGAATGAGAGGTGACGTGTGTGGCGTTGGATGGGTATGACCGTAGGTGACCTGAACCATCCTCACATCAGTCCCACTCCACTCCATGAACTTTTTTTTGTTAGTTTTCATTTTTGTAAATTAATTTATTTGTTTAACCTTATTTTTTGTTTAATTAGGGGCCAAGCATCGAAGGTGCTAAGGCACCTATTGTATCCATTAGTTTTCTTTATTATACTTCCCGAATGGGAGTCAATGGCAGCCCTATCAACGGAACATGAGAAAATGATTAAATTTGGCACAATTGTAGAGATGGTCATGAAAAGTCAACGGACCAAATTTCAAATCTTTATGACCAACTCTATAGCGCCACCACCAGTTAAAATATTCACTTTTCTAAAGGTTATAACATTTGAACCATTTGCTCTAGAAAAATCTAATTTGGTACATCTGATTCATCTCTTCATGCTGATGCCATTCAACATCTTACATTAAGACTCCACCCATTACAGTAGTGGCCATTTTGAAAAGTACAGTATTTAATTTTTTTGCTGCTTCTCCTTCAAATTTTGTCCAGTTTTGTCCAAAATTTGATCACATGATCTTTGAATCAAGCTGCATAAAAATGACTGAACAGAATGTCATTTTTTTTTTTTTTATGTACTGGAAAAAAAAAAGTTATGATGTCATGAAGTTAACGAGGTCTACCCAAAATTGGTTCAGAGGCTGTATCTCGGCCAAACTTTGAGCAATCGAAACAATCATGCAATCATGAGATCTGAAAAATGGCTATTTTAGCCAATAACTTTTGAACAGTTTTTTAGAAAATCAAAATGGTGTCTATGGATTCCTTGGGTCATGCCGAATCCGAGGATACTGATTTTGTCAACATCGGATGAACCATGTGTCCGCTATTTTGAATTTTGTCCGTTCCCAAGATATTTGACTCTGAATGTGACCTTGCCTCTGTTTGTTGTCATATGTTAGTTAGCTTAGCATGCTAATTGGTTATTTTGTAAAAAATTATTCTGTTCCAGATATTGAGTGTTTCCTAGAATGATCTAAACTAAAATTAATAAATATAACATGTGGTGCATTTTTATAAGAATGATGAACTACACAGGTGTGTGTTAGTGTCTGCCCAGTGGCGCAATGAGTTGAGTGTCAGTCATCAGATCCAGAGACTGTAGGTTCGAGTCCCGTGGGGGGCAACTATTTAAAATGTGTCATTTCAATTCCTTTATTATCCCAGTAAGTATTGTTACTAGTCTTTCTTCTTCTGATTAGAAATAAATCTATTTTTGTTCATTCTGTGTTCATTTTCAGCTCAAATTCTGGTCTTTTTTTTTTCTTTTTCTTTTTTTTTTCTGCGCTACAACCCAGACCTTTTTCTTATTATTTCTTATTCTGTTCATTTTGAGTTCATTTTCACCTCTACTTCTGAACCACATTGAATTTCTGCTGTTTTTTTCTCTTCTCGCTCCGCACTGTACTACAACCCAAACATTTTTCTCTTATTTCTTATTTCATTTTTCTCATTATTCTTATTTTTGATGCCTTCGGTGCTTGGCCCCCAATTGCTGCTTGGAGCAATATTTTCAGTTTGTTTTTTTGTTTTTTTTGTATTTTGTTATTTTTATTTAGCTCTGTTGGGTCTTTCATTTTATTTTTTATTTTTTTTAAGTTTATTTAATCTTTTTCTTTGTAATTTATTTATTTATTTATTTTATTGTTGTTTTGTTTGCTTTAGTTTATTGCTTTTTTTAATTTGCCTTTTTTTTTGGTCATTTGTTTTTTAGTCCTGTGTTCTTTTTCTCTTTTGTTTTTTATAATGTATTTAGCTTTAGGTTTTTTGTTTTGTTTTGTTTTTTGTTTTGTTTGCCTTTATACTACTGTTATTTATAGTGGCAATGACAGATAAATATCATAAGCCACATTTGATCTTATAATGCCCTGCATGAGCACCAAGCTCTGGCCATTTGGAAAAAATTAAAATGTTTTCCTATAACATCTCACAAATGCTTTTGCCAGTCTGCTTAGGATATAGTAGGTTTTCATGCACCTACTTTCAGATCAAGTGCCTATTGCTTATTATACACACACAAATGCACATTTGATTTCAGAATAATTCAAACGTTGCCTCCGTACACCTTGCTCTTGTTAAGTTACTCTGACTTACAGATCCTACATTATCCCAAGTCAAGGCATGACAGAACAACCAGAGGATATGAGATTTAGTGCTTTTAGTTGAGACATTTATATACGTGCTCATCTTCCCGGCCTGTGAGCCAGCCGCTCCTCCCTGGTTGTGCCCCTCGGCCCTTCCTGCTGCCCTGTGGCCACCCATCCTCAGACAGGTGTTTCAATATTGACTCTCTGGCTCTGTACTGACGTCAGTGAGCCTCGGCCATTGTTTTGCGCAAGCGGTACTTTTCAACAGGCAAAAAAAGAACCCAAAAAAAAAAAAACAGGCGCCCGTGTTGTTTGGACGGTCCTGCACGTTTATCTAACCTGCCAAGGAGGAGAGAGGATGTGAGAGCGTGCGACGCAGAGGCTGTTTGTGCGGTTAGAGCATCTGGGTCCAACGCCGGGTCAACAGGGAGGAAAGAGGGCCGGGCGCCGCTGGTATTTACTCTCCCTCTGGGTAGACTGGATAAAGAAAACAAACTGTAATGCTAAAGGGTGTTCTTTCCAGGATAGTGCTGGAATAGGGTGAGAGAGAACAGAGAAGGTTGGTTGGAGAAAACCTCTTTTTCTGAAGTGCATTTAAAGAGTACATTAAAGTGAAATATTTTTGGTTTATTGATCCTCATGTTCTTCCAAAGCCTTCTGTGGAAGCCAAATGATATTTTGCAAATGAAAGTGGATGATTTATACTGTCAAACTCTCAAAAAAGCACCACTAAAAGTAGTCATTATGAGTCTGTATGTCCAGATTTTTCGCTTTTTTCTTTTTCTTTTGTTTTTGTTTTTATTTAGTTTTGTGGGGTTTTATTTCATTTTGTTTAGTTGGGTAGGAAGTTTTTTATTTATTTATTTATTTATTTTTATTTAGTATGTAGTTTTCCCTCAACATCTAAAAAAAAAATTAAGCTGTTGTTCTCCNTAGGAAGTTTTTTATTTATTTATTTATTTTTATTTAGTATGTAGTTTTCCCTCAACATCTAAAAAAAAAATTAAGCTGTTGTTCTCCCAATTTTCCCTTTAAAATCTCCTACAAGCTTCAGGATTGTAATTATTATTTTCTATTTACTTCCTATGAAGTCTAGACAAATGAAATTTCACATAGTGTGAATAGTGTCAACCAGAAGTCTCTGTAAACTTCAGTTCATGTAGCGCATGTTTTTCTCAATCCACCTACTTGTATATGCCAAAAGAAAAAAGACAGGCGCATCTTATCTGTCCATTTTCTTGCCTTACTGCCTGCACATTTGTGATTGACCAAGAAGCTTGTATTATCAAGGTCAAGTTAATCTTGGCTAAGAGAAATCCGCGTTCCAATATGTAAAGCCGAGGCCACGGTCAGGAGAGGCCAGGAAATGCCTGAGATTGGAGTAACAAAGGCTAAGTTCTGAGAACTAAAAACAGTTTGAGTTCAGAATAAAGAGTACCATAGTCAAACATTAGACGCCTCACACACAGTGTTTGTGTTCTTAGTGCTCATCTCAGCTACATCCAGTCAAAGCCAGAGTTTTTTCTAATGTGGTTTGTTTTCCCAGGTCTTATTTAAGATATCACATCCATATGTCATCCATCTTTAGAGTTCAAACTTAATGTGAGCTTTCAATCAAACATTTTTTGAATTTTGGATACTTGTTAGATGCCATAAAGCTTGACATTCAAAGGTTTGGGATCAGTATGATATGTTTTTGTTTTATTTTATTTGAAAGATATTAGTACTGTTATTCAGCAAGAATGCATTAAATTGATCAAAAATGTTGGTAAAGATTTATATTGTTACAGAGGATTTCCTTCTAAAACAATCCTGAAGAAACAATCTGTTTCCACAAAAATATTAAATGCTTATTTTAAATTGTAATAATATTTCACAATATTACTGTTTTTAGCAAGAGGAAATCAGAATAATTTTTATCCATGGACCAAATCCATTGATTGTGTGATTAGTGGCCAATTTTGATTTCTTAATGCCTTTTTTTTTTCTTCTTTCATTTAATGTGTTCAGGTGTTTCGAGTGGCCAGTGTGTGTCTGGGCAGTCCTCCAGACACCATCTGTTGGGAATACCGGGACAAGGACAAGAACTTTCACCGAATGGGCCCATTAACTCCTCTGGAGTTCTACACACAGCACGTCAAACCCCTCTATAACCTCCAGGACAAGGTACAAGCAGCACAGACTACCTCAGCTTCAGCATTAGTTACCTTCAGTGTGTTGTAGTGCTCACTCACAGGTTGTGTCATTTCTATGCAGGTCTGCCTCGTAAATGACCCTCGGCCCCAAAACCCCTATGGGAAGCTGTACAGTGTGGAGTTTCTGGGCAACATGGTGGGCGGCCGCAGAACACTTTACAACAACCAGTCCATCGACCTGCTCAAAAAAGCTGCTGCAAATTCCATCAAGAATGGAGAGGTAAAATCAACTAGTTGATGGGTTGTCCGAACAGTTAGGTCATTATAATTAGGCTGATTTAGAGTCATCCTTGCAAATGTTTGGGGATAGTATGGTATTTTTTTTCAGCATTTTATTATTTTTATTTATTAAAAGTGACAGTAAAGACATTTATAATATTGCAAAAGGTTTTTATTTCAAATAAATGCTGTTCTTTTGAACTTTATGAAAAAATGTTTTTGACAAAAATGTTAACCAGCACAACTGTTTTCAACATTGATAATAATAAGAAATCAGTATATTAGCATGATTTCTGAAGGATCACGTGACACTGAAGACTAGAGTAATGATGCTGAAAATTCATCTTTGCCATGGAAGAAATAACATTTTAAAATATACTAAAATAGAAAATGATTATTTTAAATTTGAATAATATTTCACAATATTACAGTTTTTACTGTATTTTTGATCAAATAAATGTAGCCTTGGGGAGTATAAGAGACTAAATTCTATTCTTGAAGGTAGTGAATTTGTAACAAAATAATTTTTTTGATGGTTGTAGTGCAGATAAATTAGAAAAGCAGTTTTTTGTTTTTTTTTGTCTAAGAAGTTGCTTATCTAAATACATCTTTAAAGCACTACTATTTAAAAAATATTAAAGCTAAAAATATGTAAAATCTCTTGATAAACCTCACTAACCAAATAGCCTGTTGCTGGATGATTGTCCCATCACTATTTCTAGCCACATATTCCATCCTCATGAGACTTAATGTGCTTATTTACACTGAGTTTGATCCCACTAAATGACATAAGTATAAATTATTCATAGTTTTTTTTTTTTCCAAAAGTAATTTGCTGAGGTTTACATGCCTAAGTGTATTTTTGGCATGCAAAAAAAATTTTTTTTTTTGCTGTTGCNATGCCTAAGTGTATTTTTGGCATGCAAAAATGCTTTTTTTTTTGCTGTTGCAATATTTTGTATTCTGTCTGGGTTTTGTTTGAAAGTCTTGTTGTACATGTTTGTCTTGACAATGTTACTGTTGGGATTTAGGACAGTGATGCTGTTGTTTAGCTAGGGCTTTAGGACGGTGATTTTCATAACTGAGCAGCTGAAAGTGGATTTCTGTATGTCTGTATTAATGAATGTCTTTCTGGCATCAGGCGGTGTGGTTTGGCTGTGACGTAGGCAAACATTTCCATAGCAAACTGGGCATCAATGACATGAATGTGTGAGTATTGCCTCTTCCTTTAGTTAAAAAGTAAGTTATTTCTAAATGCATTTATGACACTAAGGATTCCCTGTATGTTTTTGTAGGTTTAACCATGACTTGGTGTTTGGCATCTCAGTGAAAAACTTATCTAAGGCGGAAAGGTTGATCTATGGAGACTCCATGATGACCCACGCTATGATATTGACTGCCGTTACTGACAGGGTATTGAGAGAACAGCGTGCTCAAAAACACAACGCACACTGTCAAACACACTTGGGTTGGATAGTACAGAAATTTGAGCAAGTTATTTAACTACCACTATATCACATGGGTTGTTATGACCCTGCCTGCTCATTAACAGGTCTTACAGTCCGTGTGACCTGGAGTTTTTTTTTTTTTTTTTTTTCTCCCTTTCTGCAGACATCCGGGCTGTTTTAATTACAAACAGTTTGTCTGTTTTCCCTCATAAGTCACCATATGCATGTCCAGAGTTCATTATTCTCTTCTCAGCAGCCGGTGGGCAGCCCCAGTGTACATGAGCTGTAAAGCAAAGCCCTTCTTCAGCCTGTCTATTAATCAGTAAAAGATAGCCCAGGTTTAAAGAGCACCTAGACATTACACTGTGTGAAATATACACTACTGTTCGAAAGTTTGGGGTCATTAAGATTTTTTTGAAAGAAATTAATACTTTTGTTCAGCAAGGAAACATTAAAAGTGATAGTAAATACATTTATAATGTTGCAAGAAATTCTATTTCAAATAAATGAAGGTTTTTTTTTAGACTTTCTATTCATGATCCTGAAAAAATGAGTCATGGTTTTCAACACTGATAATAAGAAATGTTATTTAAATCTGCCCTTTTAGTATGAGGCATCCCTCATACATTTTCCCTATATATTCTTCTTTTGAGTTCTATTTTTCGGAAGGACTGTATCTTTTGCCACTGTTCCAGTGAGTTTAGATAAGAAATTTTCTTTTAGACAAGTTTTTGTGTGCTATAATGAGAGTAAAACATAGGCTCTGATTGTAGGCCCTTCCACATCATCTCTATCTACCCTGGCTGGTCAGTTAACCTTTGTCCTTAAATTTAGAAGATCACGTAAGGAGTTTTGGGGTAATTATGGACTTAAAGGATTAGTCCACTTTTAAATACACTTTTCCTGATAAATTTACTCACCCCCATGTCATCCAAGATGTTCATGTCTTTCTTTCGTCAGTCGAAAAGAAATTAAGGTTTTTGAGGAAAACATTCCAGGATTTTTCTTCAAGGCGATATTTTGTTTATAAAGCATAAACGGTTGTATTTTTTTAGAAAATGACCGATTGTTTCGCTAGATAAGACCCTTATTACTCATCTGGTATCGTTTAAAGCCCTTGAAGCTGCACTGAAACTGTAATTTTGACCTTCAACCTGTTGGTAGCCATTGAAATCCACTATAAGGAGAATAATCCTGGAATGTTTTCATCAAAAACCTTAATTTCTTTTCGACTGACGAAAGAAAGACATGAACATCTTGGATGACATGAGGGTGAGTAAATTTATCAGGAAAAGTGTATTTAAAAGTGGACTAATCCTTTAAACTTTTAATAAGCAGATTAGTGTTGTTGTTGATAGTAGCTTCTTTCATTTGAGATCAATCACTAAAGTTAAGCACTTTCTTACCAGAAGCGATCTGGAAATTGTGGTCCATTCACTTATCGCATCAAGGTTAGACTGTTGTAACTTTTTGTAAATTGGTCTCCCCCAGACTGTTAACTCACCTGCAATTGGTGTAAAATGCAGCAGCACAGCTTTTCAACTGCATTGAGAAAAAGGGACCCTATTACTCTCATATTAGCATCTTTACACTGTGAAATTTAGGATTGATTTCAAAATTCTGTGTTTATAAGGCCCTAACAGGCCATGCACCCCTATTAGGGATCTCCTCTTCCTTCACTCTCCTTCTAGAGCACTTAGGTCTTCTGATAAACTGCTTTTAAATTTTTATTTTTATTCTCTAGCTTTTGAATAGTCTTTCTTGTAAAGCACTTTGGGCCAACGTTTGTTGTTTTGTAGATCTGCTGTATAAATAAAGTTGATTGATTGATGGACTTGAGCACCAATCAGCATATTAGTATGATTTCTAAAGGATCATGTGACACTAAAGACTGGAGTAATGATGCTGAAAATTTAGCTTTGCATCACAGGAATAAATTGCATTTTAAAATATATTAAAATAGAAAATAGTTATTTAAATTGTAATAATATTTCACAATTATACTGTTTAGTTGTGTTTTTGATTAAATAAATGTCTTACCAAAAGTCTTACCCATGCCAAACTTTTAAACAGTAGTGTATGCTATGAAAGTCTCATTTCATTCCATTTGTTTACGTAAGTAGTCAATTCAACAGGTGTTATTATCCTAAACAACTGGAGTAACCTAGGGTGTGCTTTTCCCAAGGTCACATTGGTATTAGTTCACAGATCAACCATTGCAAACCTTTCCATTACAAGCCCACATCTTTATCCACTATGTTAAAACAACCAATATGAGTGTCATGTGTATGGGATGGACATTTTCTCTCTGTTTCTTCATCTTTTTCTCTCGTTCTCAGAATGGAAAGGAGGAATGCTATGAGAAGTGGCGTGTGGAGAACTCGTGGGGAGATGATCGTGGGAATAAAGGTGAGGGGGTCGCCATCTGTCTGACAATTACACATGCTTCTTAATTTAAAGATATTTGGCTTTTGACATTGAATAATTCAATTTGCAGCAGGATTAGCTCTTGGAGCTCCTTAGTCCGCTCTCCAATGACTTAATTTAACCCTTGTCTGAGAACACTGGGAGTCGGATATTTGATTTAGCATGGGGTCTGTGCTGGCCTTTCTTGTTTCAGAGGTTTAGAGCACGCTGTGTGCGCTAGTCTTGTCGGGCACATCTGTAGACCCGCTCACAGCTGGACCCAATGTCCATACCCACTGTCTTATTTAAAACAGACGCTACATCGAGGGGCTGTTTAATTAGCTCTGGCTGCCTGGAGAGAGAAAGAGTGTGTGCACACACACATGGCCATTTTCTTTCTGCTTCCTTAGACCTGCATTCCTCAGAAGATTATAAAGATTTTTTTTGGCCTGCTCATTTATCGTAGAAAATGATTCCTTGCAGATTGCTTCATTTCTGCATTTAAAAAGTTCAAAGTTTGCCTTAAAGTTGAAGCGTGTCATTGTTTCCATGATAAAATACTATTTTCCTATGGTGGTTTAATGTGAGGAGACAACTATAAGAAGAGTGTAATCGCTATGGCTTTGTGGTGTTGCTATTTCTATTTCACTTTTTTATCGTTCAAAAGAATGGGGTTAGTAAGATATGTTTTTTGGAAAGTAATTAATACTATAATAAATAGCCAAAATTCAGGTGTGCCATGACAGGAATAAAATATATTTTAAAATCTATTAAAATAGAAAACTGTTATTTTAAATTGTAATAATATTTCATAAATTTTACTGTTTTACTGTATTTTTGATCAATTAAATGCAGCCTTGGTGAGTATGAGACTTTTTTTTTTTTGAAAACATTAAAACATTTTACTGATCCCACACTTTTGAGGTGTAATATACTTGAGGAAAGGGATTTTTTCAAAACCTAACTAGGGATGTGCAATTCTTGGGTATATATGACCCATATTCTTTTTTTTTAAGACGGGTTCACACTATACAGTTTTGGCCACAAACTGACTGTCTGAGACAAATGTTGAGAATCCTAAAATATTGCTTTGGTCCTAGGCCAAAATCTAAAGTCTTTGATCACTAGTTGACATGTTCCCTGACAGCTGATTAATGACCATCGCGATCAAATTTTACCTCAGATGAAATTCTGGGAGTGTCAGAAGATTTGACGCACAGTCCTGCAGTGTCACTGCGACTTCTCCTACGACAACCGTCAAATCAAAGACCAATAGGAGCGCAGAACCTGATGACGCAACTAGTGAGACAACAACAAACCCCCGCTTCACACACATTGTCTTCATTTTTTTCCATTTTTCTTTTCAAGACAAGCCATGATCAAAATGAATGCAACAGATTGATTTTTTTTTTTGCTAGCCACCATTTTAATCCCGCATGTAACTTTTAATGTGCACCCTGCTTTAGATTACCTAATGTTGACTTAATCTTAAAATATTTTAATTGTTAAATTCTTTAGCAGATATCAAAATGAATATAAATTTTTCATGCTGTACATTGTTGTGATGCTGAAACTCACTTGTAGCATTTGAAACCACTGATTTTATTTTTTTTATTACTATCAAATTGTAATATTCTACGCTGTAATCAATTGCCTAAACCACCTGTAGCAATCAGTGTTGGGGAAAGTTACTTTTAAAAGTAATGCATTACAACATCGCGTTACTCCCTAAAAAAGTAGTTACTTTTAATGGAAAGTAATGCGTTACATTACTTTTGCGTTACTTTTTCTCATCTGGGCTTGCTTGATTGTTTTATAATAACAACAAAAAAGTTATATTTTTGGCAAATGTAAAGGCCCTTTCACACCAAAAGTGAAATGAATAAGCTTCAGGCTGATCACAAATGTTTGTTTATATTGTTTATATAAAGTCTTTTTTGCTATTAGTATGGTTGAATTGAATCATTGAAGGTCAGCAGCAAAGACGTTTGTTAATAAAGTGAGATTAAATCAGAACAAAACTCAAAGCCTCGGCACTTACAATTTCTCTCAACATGGGGACAGGAGAGCTGTCAGTCAATAAATGTGAAAAAGTAACTTGCATTACTTATTTGAAAAAGTAACTCAGATATTTTGTTGTAAATTTAAAAGAATGCGTTACTTTACTAGGTACTTGGAAAAAAAAATCTGATTACATAACTCAAGCTTCATGTAATGCGTTACCCCAACACTGCTAGCAACACCCTAACAACAATTAGAACATTCTGAGTGCCAACTCCAACATCTTGCTAGTAGCACAGAATTAACACAATTCACCTTTAACTCACTGACTTCTGTAGAAACATCTGCCAATGTCGTAAAAACAGTAATCTTACACCACACATGGCGTTTTAATACATGACAAATCACATCTAATCACAGCTGTTGATGAATTCAAAATATTACAGCTGCACATAAATCAGGACTTTTTGTGGTTTTCGAGCAATATTGTTTGACAGCTAGATGAGGAGGGGAATTTAAAAAATGTGTTGTTGAGGTTAAAGGGGTTAAGGGCTCTCAAATTGGTCATAAAGTTGTTTCCCCTGAAGATTAGACAATAACGTGATATACTCAAAGGGGCCGGGTTGACGTTTCTGGAGGAATACAGGCTTCAAGCTGTATTTCTGCCTCATTCCCACCTATTTTTGCCTGTTTACATACTGTGGCACGAACAAGAGTTTGAAGAGAAGTATTTGTGTAACTGATTTTGACCGTATATTTATAATGTGTTCAGTGGCTCACGGGGGGCCCTGAAGATTGTAGATTTTATGGTTGTAAAAATGGAGTGATGAATAGAAAGATAAATATTCTTTAAGATCCTTTGGGTCCCCCAGGAATGGATGATTTCTATTACAAATACAAAAACTGCTAGCTGCATAAATAAATATGGTGTTTTGTAACAAAAATCAGTTTGTTCTTCAGATTTAGAACAGTTTGTCACTGAGGCTTGACTCTGGCTCATTAAAAGTCCAAAAATTATGCTCCATTCACACACATTACAAGTATTTTGAAAACCTCAAACTTTAATTACCAAAGCATTGAGCTGAGGTACCGATGCACAGAAATTCAAGCTCCACTGCTCTATTTGTTCTAGCACATGTTGTGCTCTGTTTCACTAGGTGTTTTTCTTCTGTTCGTTGGCCTGGTTGATGCGTCTTAGTCAACCGGACATGACCTGAGAGCGAGCGCTGTGTGAAATAAACCTTATCAACATCGTCTTCCTGCCTTTTGCAGGGCAAAACTTTCCTGATATCAAGAGTTTGTGTATTCTTTTAAGTGATTAAGAAAGGAACTGGATTGGGAGTCACTGTTAGACACAAGAGGATCCAGACACACCCTGAATGAAAAATAATGTTCAAATATGCGTTTGCTTCTTTTAAAATCAAACCTTTTTCAATTTCGAGAGGTGAGAACAGACGGGAGATTTAGACAGGGTGCGGCTCGTTCCCTCTGTGCGGAACAATGGAGAACATGCCGCGCTAATTGGATCAGGATTTCATTTGACATCAGATTTGGTTAAACACTGTTTGCTGTTTAAGTTTTACTCACAAGCCTAATCGGCTTTCAGAGTGTGACGAAAATCCTGTCTCACGAGGCGGGCACTAAATCGGACATCTCTCATGCCTGGACTTTATATAGTGGCATATATGGCTTAATTACAAGTTTAATTAGTAGACTGAGCTCTGTCCAAACCTAGGCAATCTGAAGAGCTTCTGCTATGGCAAATTAAATAGTGTTCCCCTTCTCCATCCCGCTATCTTTCTTTTGCTCCTCTCTTATTTTACCCGTTTATCTCTGTCTGTCCTTGCCTCATCTCTGCCTCTTCCTGCAGGATATCTGATCATGACAGACGAGTGGTTCTCAGAGTATGTATACGAGGTGGTGGTGGATAAGAGTTTCATCCCTCCTGAAGTGCTGGACGTCATGCAGCAAGACCCTGTCGTCCTCCCGGCCTGGGACCCCATGGGAGCCCTGGCTTAACCACAGGAGCCAAAGGCACCAGTCTCAGGCTGGTCTCCTTGACTCTGCCTCCAACTGGTTTTTAACCCTCCCATCATCTCTCACAAAAAGCCTGGTCTAGATAAAAAAAAAATAAAGTTTTTTTGTCTCTTTTTTATTATCACTGGAGTCTGAGTGACGAGTCATTTCAATGCGGCGTTTGCTTAGTGGTCCCCTGCTAGCATCTCTATTTTATTCTGGCATCTTTCAGATGATATATTACACTACTGTTCAAAAGTCTGGGGTCAGTAAGTTTTCTTTTTTTAGATTTGGATGCATTAAATTGATCAAAAGTGATAGTAAAGACTCTTAAATTGTTATAAAAAACATATTTCAAAATGAATGTTTCTCTTCATCAAAGAATCCTGAAAAAGAAATGTCTCACGTTTTTCACAAAAATATTAAGCAGTAAAACTGTTTCTCATCATTGAAAATAATAAGAATGTTACTTGAGCACCAAATCAGCATATTAGATTGTTTTCTGAAGGATCATGTGACACTGACAACTGGCTGATGAAAATTCAGATTTGATGTCACATTACATTTTAAAATCTATTAAAATAGAAAAATTTTTAATTGTAATAATATTTCAAAATGTTACTGTTTTTACTGTATTTTTGATCAAATGAATGCAGCCTTGGTGAACATAAGAGACTTCTTTCCCCAAACAGTAGTGTATATGTTTTTGAATGGCCATCAATAAAGAAAGATGATATCAAGTATCAAAAATTAAAATGATTTATGGTCTTATCTCTAATATTTTAGTTTATTTTAGAGTCTACTGGAATTTTCTCTTAGAAGCTCCTTAATATAGGCATTTCAGATATAAACATTTCTTTTAAAAAATCTTGGTCACATAAACCATGGTCTGTTGAGGATCAGGCTGATTTTTTAACTAAAGACCTGTGAATTTTGGGCTGTTCACCAGGTTATATCAGATAACTGACTGAAAAAATAATCTTTTGCTAGGAAATGTCTTAATAATTGTATTTATTTAATTAAATTTATTATTTTACCATAACAATTCGCTTCCATGTGACTTGGATTTTTCCATTTTTAAATGCCTCAAAACGGCAGTGTCTCTTTAAGAATGCCTTCCAACAACATAAAATGATATTATCAGACTATTTTGCATGGATTTAATACAATTTTTCCACTACGGTGGAGAGATAGTATCTTTTTGAACTTTGCGGAGACTGTGGAAATACCAGGGCCTCAGGAAAGATTAAAACGAGTGGAAGGGGTTATAAAGACTTATGAGGAATGGTACCTTTTTGTTGGCCAATCCCTGGAACAATTATGCCTCCGAGTCCTCATCCTAACAAAGAGTGATTCCAAGAACTCTCTTGTTGAGTGTTGATATGGGACGAGACTCTTGACTGAATGTTTGTGCCCTCTAATTCTTTCACATCCCAATCTGCCACTGTTAGAGAGAAAGTTTAAGGGGAGTGCATTTGTCACAGACAAAATCTAAGCTTCTTATTTCCCTCCTTAAAAATCTGTTTCACCTAGTTTAGATACCTCCACCCCACCCTCTGTTTCCCTGCTGCTTTTCAGTTCATTGGACTTGTTGCGGATTAACCTACTAGCTCAGACAGATTGGAAAGACTCGCTGTTCTCCACACTGTAAGTGTATTTGTATGTCTGTCAGAGAAGTTTGGTTCTTCAAGAAGAGCTGTCTGTGTGCAGGATCTTTTATGTGTTTGTCTTTGAGGATTTAAAACAGGTTTGTAGCATCTATTACATCTAGTTCTTGGGGACGCTTGAGACACAATATTATCAGAACCTTTAGATGAGCAAGAAAAACTGGATGTAATGGATCCTCAGCAAATGTTATTGGTTCTTTACAACATTTATGTGGGGAAAATAGTTTGTATTGTCCCCTGTATGTCCCCTCCCACCGTGGGCCCTGAGGGATGCTGCAAAACATCAAATTAGCATGAGCTGCAGAACTCAACTTGACATCTGTAAGGTAGGTTACACTTTCTCCATCTTATACGCTAAGCAAATCTTAAAAAGAATTGCGTCAAACCTAGTGTGTTATATGTACCTGTAAAAACGGCTTGGATAATTTGTTTGCAGTTATTCACTGCTCTGTAGAGGGCGCTGTTTCTTCCCAACACATGTCCAGAGAGCATTGCTTTCAATAGGATAGAAGATAGGCACTCACAGATAAAAAATAGAAAAATAAATAAATAAAATTAAAAATTTGAAAGCGAATGAATAAGGATGGATGGAAGAAACTGGAAAACACCTGAAAACAGTTTTATGGAGGTAAATATGAAAAAAATAATAATAAAAATCTGTGATGCGGTTCACCTGAGGTGATTCTCTGTACTTTTCCCTAGTTGGGGTCATTATACAGATTAAACGTCCTGTCTCTTTCGGTCTGTTTTTGGGCTTCTATCATGTTGCCAGCACTCCTTCTTCTGTCCTGATTCCCTTGTCCCTTCTTCTGTAGGCTTTATTGTCTATATAAGGGCACTAGAACAATCACAACAATATGAAAGAGATTAGCAAAGGTGCCAACTTGTCTTGTTTTCTGCTCAGATTGTGACAAACATTGACATACAAAAAGATGCTAGTGCGATTTTAAATGATAGCTACAACAACAACAACATAGGTATGCTGTCAAAAAATAAGACAGAAAAGTATTTGGACAACTTTGTTGGACATTAGTGGAACATTCCTGGTTAATGTGACGAAGGGCATTTTTACGTGGGACACCTGTGTGAACTTCGTACTATCATCTAATCAGGTTCGGTTGGTCAGTTTGTTCATTTTATGTTGATAAGGCATTAGACATGCTGTCTTTTTCTAACAGTTTATCATAGATTTTCATAAGGCCTATATATCACAAACAGTTTTTGGTGCTAATGGTTACAATATGCAGGGCTCAAAGTGCATTTTGACAGATTGCACCTCGAAAATCGCTTTTACTTTCATTAATAATGCAGCAAACAGAATGTCTTTCTTTTTTTCTTTCTTTCTTTCATAATCTGCATAAATTACTTAGAAATTGTCAAAATAGTTGACCCCCCTGAAAGTTTTTGTACAGGTCACACACTGTATAGCAAAATATCCAGCTTTCCTTGACTTGCTCTGTGTTCCAAAATGCAAATCTTTAGTTATTATCTTACAATATTTGTTTTAGTGTGTGTGTTTAGTTTGTATGTTTGCCCGAGGTAATGGCTTTTATTCAAGTAAACAATGCATTCTAATGCTGTGTTAAAAAAAAACATACCTTGCTGTATTAGAAAAGTTCATAGTCTGCTGATGAAGCTGAAGTGTCAGTTGTGTTGTAGTGCATGGCGCTGAATTTTCAAAAGGTGATAGATATGTTTTGTGTCAATCACTAAGTTGTGTTATTTCTGGATTGCAGATCATTCAGGAGGACAGAAGGGTAATGTATTTATCTTTTCCTGTTGATTCAACCCTTATTGTTTACGTCTAATATGTAGTTGTTACATTATGTACAGCTAAAAGTCAATGTGGAAACCATGTTGCGTGTTCATATTTATCTCTAAAATCTTGTTTACAATTAGACTTCCAATTGTGTGCGTAATTCACTTATTTGCCATGGCACTTAGAAGATTAATTGACAAACAAGGTCTATATTTTAACTGTTTTTAGTCTATTTGTACAGTGAGCTTCCCAACAAGATCATTGTTTGTACGTAATTGAGTATATACAGTACAAGTCAAGTCCGGATAATGAAGGAAAAACAGGCAACAACAAGCGCCCACCATAGAAACTCATTCAGTACTGTTTTAAAACATTTTTGCTAAGCATTTTATTGTTACATAATTTGAAATAATGTAATAATAAAATAGTGATGGAGTCAGTGAGTGTATCCAAACTTTTGACCTGCATGTGTATTAAGACATAAGCGATTCTTTTAAACTAATAGGCAGTCCCTCTTAAACCTGACGTCAATTACGGTCATATGGGTAAGTCAAATATCTTAGTGGGATTTTGAGAATGTAGGTCAGGCTTCTTTTGACACAAATAAATACTATGCGGATACCCATTTGATGAGGACTGGAGCTCTCCATTCATGCCTTTTGTGTTTTGCATGAACAGATGCTTGGTAGTAGGGGTCATAATTATATCATTGAGCTTAATTCTATGTGACTACATCTGAAGTGCCTTAGGGTGACTACCACAAAGCAAGTTTAAAAGATTCTTTGGTAGCAGAAAAAGTAGAGGAAGACAGAGTGAGCGAGAGAAAGAGAGCGAGCAGGGGTGAAGGGGGTGTGTCTTGAGCAGTGGGCTCCCAGGGATGGTTTTGGTCACCACCCTAACACAGACCCCCACAGAACTGCTCAACCGCAGCACGGTAGGGTTGCACTGTGCATGGTGTTTGTGGCTCTGTATGTGTTTTAAAGAAGCGCTTTTGAGTGGCAAGTCTTTGCTTGTGTGTGTCTGTACGCGCTTGCTTGTGTAATGGGGGCATTTTGGTGTTTCTATGTACGCCGTTGATTCTTTGTCCAAAGATTTATGTTCATTTATGTAGTGCTGTGAAATCTTCAAGCTGTACTTTAACAGACATTTTAAGTTCATTAAAATGTGGAAGTCTAGTTGTGCTGTAGTGAAGGTTTTTGAGAACCAAGAAGAACTCTGGCAGCTCATTTTAATGGGTCTAATGATGCTATAATGGAGCTGGAAGTGTTTTATCTTAATATCTAGTGGCTGTAAAACTGTTCATATTAACTTTATTTCATTTGGCATTTATGTGTATATCAGATGTGTAATAATGAAGATAGTGGAGCAATGGCTTATTTTACACACATCTGGCTTGAGATCCTGGTAATCTTGTTATCCTGGTAACCGAACAAACTCCTACCATAACAATGCTGCACTGATCTTGACCTTGTTATTATCTATGATTATGGACAAAAAATTAACTGAGGTGTCTTAGCATTAAGCATTAAGAGGGTTGATTTAGGGTGTGTAAAAGAGAGCCGATTTGTGGGTTGATTTAGTGTGTGCAAAGGAAGAATGAACAGAAAGTAGCAAAGAGATACAGCTGTAAATAATAAAAATCAGGCAGTTTGCCAATCAGATAATCTTTGTCCAGAAAACCATCTTAGGTAAAACTTATAAATCAATATTATTTATTTTTTCTTCTTTTGACATTTTGTTTTACATTTTTTAATTGTTTTAATTAAATTATTGATATTATGGCATGATAATTAAACTTTTGCTTGTCCTTATGCTCTCTTTTTTTTTCAATTAACTTTTTTAATCATTCCACATAAAAAATGCTTGAGTGTAATTTTCCTGTATGTTTGACAATTCAACTTTTATATTCAAATTAATTGTATTGATAAGTTGCCATGCTGGATATGCGCAAGCATTTTAACATTTCACTTTTTGTCTGATTTTAATAGTGCGGAACGCTTTCCACCTTCTCCACAGCTATCATAAAATCATTAATAGTATTTTTCTTTTTTCAAAATGTGTTTTAGCGGAACAAATTATTCACTTTGAATAAATAATAAACATTTTTGGCGGGAAACATCCCCTGAAGGAAACTAAATGAAATGCGTTAGCTGTTTATAATTAGGCAATAGTATGAAGAAAAGGAAAGCAGGGAAAAATTGTATTCCCCTTTCAATTATTCCTGACATTATTATGATGACCATTATGTTGTGATGAATAGTACTTGGTTAATATCTTCTCACTCTGGTTGCTGCGCCCACCTGCATCACTGCCCCTCAACTTCAGCTAGTAATTACAAACAGCTTTTAGAGAATGCTATGCGGAAAGTAATGGAGTTGCTGGAAGCAACTTACCCTCCAGCTAATTTCTGATGTTGAAATATATTTGTATTGGATAGTGATGATTGATTGGTATTGATCAACGAGTGTTAAACTTGTTTGACCCTTTATTTCTGCCCTGAAATAAAAGTAAAATAGTTGCATTAGTCTATCTTTTACATGAGTTTAACTTGTTGTAATGTTTGGTATTACTTAACTCTCACATGTTGCACTGTTAAATGTATATGTAATGTATGATCTGTATACGTGATCTTTTTAAATCAGTGTCAAGTTTGGGTTAAGTGTATGTTTTTGATGAAATTCATCTGTGTGTAACATCGGGTACAGTCTCTTATTGTAATTTTAAGTATCAACAGTGTCAGGGATAATGAGAATAAATAAGTGTTCCGGCAGCTCCCCAAGGCTTAATGTTGCTGTGGCATGTACAGAGTTCACTTAGCTTTTACAGCCATGTTTTAAGGGCACATTTAATCAAAATCTTCAGAAACCTTGCAAAACAACATATGTTTTTTCTGTCAAAGATGATGTGTCACTTCTCAAGAACACTTTTTATGAGAATGACAGGGGTAAATCCATGTTAAATTCCCTTGAGCGCAATCTGAAATTCCCCTCTCTTTGTCCTGCAGCTGGGCCTGAGCAGTCTTTCCTTGTTTTCCCACCTGAGCTTGTTAAAACGTACAGGTTAAGGACCAGTCACCTTCTCCTTGCTTTCTCCATCCCAGCCCGGTCTGTTCCGCACCCAGCCCCTCTTCTCCAGGCTCTCTATCCCCTCATGGGCACGATATCAGCCAGTGCAAGAGGACCACCATCTCAGCCCTAACAGCAGTCCTCACCATGGAGACGAAACAACCAATGATGATGAATCAAGAGGACGGGGGAAAGCAGGAGAAAGAACAGGAGTCGCAAGAGAACGGCAGACTGGTTGCGGACAGCGTTGCAGAGAAGGGTTCGAAATCCTGCCCCGGGCCTGGGCAGGTCTCCAACGGTTATCCCAGCACATCCCCACAAAGTCCCAGGGAAGGTGCAGGCGCTGGGACGGACAGGGGCAGCACCCCTGGAACATTCAGGACTCTGGTGGTCCAGCAGACCAGCCTGGATCCACCTAGGGAGACCTGGAGCAAAAAGATGGACTTCCTGCTGTCGGTAATCGGGTATGCAGTGGACCTGGGCAACGTGTGGCGCTTTCCCTACGTCTGCTACCAAAACGGAGGGGGTAAGGTCAAAAGTGAGGAACACTAGGCAATAGTGCAGGCAACACTGAGACAGATAAGTGTGATGCACTCTATAGGAGTTAAACAAATATTGTGTTGCATCCCATTAAAAGAAAGATTTCCGTCTTTAAGACAAGATCAACTAGGTACTGTTTGCTTAAAAAGAACAAACAGACAATGGGGAATTCTGCTGTTGTCTCTGCTCTTTGTGTGATCCAGCTCGCCTCGTCGGTGCAAACAGGCTTTAGTCTCCTTTCATTGAATTTGAAGTAATAAAATCTTTGTAATTTCCTGTTTCACCATGCAAGGGGAGTGCATGAGAGATAGAGCAGGCAGAAAGACACTCGTCGCATCCAACACCATTAATTGTGGCTCTCATGGGTGGGACTTTCTTATATTGTTTAATAATCTGGCCCGCTGCTACTCAATCAACAGCTATCTAGCGTTCACGTCCAAAGCTCACATATAAAGCTTTAATCACGCACTGGAGACTTGTCTGAACAGGAACTTTTTGTGTATGTTAGCACCTTTCATGCTGTTTTTGTAGGTATAATACCAATGCAGTGGAACCGTGAAGTTCAAGTTTCACTTCCTGTCTAAATCCTTGTGCTTCAGGTGCCTTTCTCCTGCCGTACCTCCTGATGGCTGTGTTTGGTGGTGTGCCTCTGTTCTACATGGAACTGGCTTTGGGCCAGTTTCACCGCAGTGGGTGTATCTCCATCTGGAAACACATTTGCCCCATCTTCAAGGGTAAGAACGGTTCACTTCACAAGACTCAGACTTCTGAGACAGAGGACCAGGTTAACAGTCAGACAGATAACGGCAGATTGACATGTGCTGGGCTGATAGTACACTCTCCCTTGACGTTCTTCAAAAACATCTTACCGATTCCACTCTCTCTTTGTTGATAGCCAAGACTCTGTTATGGAAATTGTCACATTTACCTGGTAAAATGCCAACTGCTTAAGAAACTTAATTATATGTAAATGGAACTTGTTCCTAAATGTCACCCACTGCCCCAAAGTGGAAGGTGCTTGAAACTGAGTTAGACAAGTTTTTCCTGTTCTTTTCCAGGTATAGGCTTTGCCATCTGCATCATTGCACTCTACATTGCCTTCTACTACAATACCATAATGGCCTGGGCCCTCTACTACCTCCTGTCCTCCTTTCGCCCTACACTGCCCTGGACCACCTGCAACAACCGGTGGAACACTCCCAACTGCACCCGCTACCTTTCCACCGACTTGAATGTCTCCTGGACCAAAAACTCCATCTCTCCCGCTGAGGAGTTCTATATGTAAGTGCATGTAAATGCATGTAAGTGCAAGGTTTAAAGGGATATAAGCTAAGAACTTTGCCTTCACCAAGCTTTTTGTACCATCAAGAGACTCTTGTGATTGAAAGAGAATGTGTTGCTCCCTCTTGAAAGATGCAGGGGGGATTTGGTCTGTATCCGCTGCTTTAGGAGAGATTTAGAGACTTTATTTAGTTGATTGCTCCCATATGTTTTATGTGATGCCGGAATTTCCTGTTTTCCATATAAATGTTGCTCCTTGTTTATGTCTAACTGTCCTTTCCTGCGCAATAAGATTCACCTTCCGACTTTTATTTTACTATTCTGTGGCACCTTTATCTCCCAATAGTAGCTTCTACAGGCCTTTGTGTCTACCTTTATAAACTGTCAACCAACTTCTCTCATGTCCTTAGACGGCAGGTGTTGCAGGTTCATCTGTCCCCTGGTCTTCATCAACTGGGCTGGGTGAGCTGGCAGCTAGCCCTCTGTCTGTTGTTCATCTTCACTGTTGTCTACTTCAGCATCTGGAAGGGGGTCAAGACATCCGGCAAGGTAAGATATACAGAAAACCTAAAGGGGAAAATGGCAACCTTGAATTTAAACTGTTGTTCAGCAGTTGCACAGTTAGACCCTTTGATTAGCAGCTTCTTCATGACTCTATCTGGTAGGTAGTGTGGGTGACGGCTACTTTTCCATACCTGGTGTTGCTGATCCTGTTGATAAGAGGGGCCACCCTGCCGGGAGCATGGAGAGGAGTGATCTTCTACTTGAAACCTGATTGGAACAAACTTCTAACCACTTCAGTGAGTGGAAACTAAGTCAGCCATTCTGAATAATAAGATATTGCACAATCCGTGTTGGTTCCTGTGCCTGTCTTCCCCCTAAACACATACTTCTTGCCATCTGTCAGGTATGATATGGATGAATGAAAATCTTTACAGACAAATAACTCCATTCATGTTTTTTCAGGTTTGGCTTGATGCAGCTGCACAGATCTTCTTCTCTCTGGGTCCAGGCTTTGGTGTTCTCCTGGCCTTTGCCAGCTACAATCCCTTTCATAACAACTGCTACAAGTACACCTGGCTCACATTTATACCTTTTCTATTCTTTTTCTATTATCTACTCCAAGGTTCTGTCATCACAAACTTTAGCTTAAAATGTGAATTTTATTCCCCCTGCAACTTTTTCATGTGTTTCTATGCTGGTTTTAAGTTAGCTTTTTTTTTTCTTCTCAATTTTATTATTTGCATCACTTGCTATTGTTTGAAGAAAAGCCTGATTCTGAGTATTACACTTTGGGCCATTCACACAGAACATGTTTTTGGGGTTAGAACACAAGACACAGGTCATTGAAGAAAAAAAAAAAGCAAGGTCTAGAGGTCTTTTTTAAAGTTTAACTTATTTTAACTTGAGCGCAGAGTTTTTAGAACGCTGTGTTATGCACGAGATGCTGCAAAAGACGTGAGCGCAACGGTTAATGACTTTCGTCTAGCGCATGTTTACATTGAAAAACAATGGAAAAGTAGCACTGTGGAATGGAAAAATATGTTCTGTGTGAACCGGCCCTAAATCTTCCAGCACTGTTCAGGCTACAGCCAATATGTTACCTCGAATTATTAATGCTTGTTGAGGAGAGGAGTGCTATTACTTCTCTAAGCAACCTTATTTATGATAAAACAGGCGGGGGGAAATTATGTTCACTTATTTGGGGTCCAGAATATCATAGAGACTTGAGGGTTGGGATCTTTTGATTTGGTGCTGTAAGAAACCACATAGCAGCCTCACCACCCAGATTTTCTAGATTTGTTTTCTAGAACCCCTTTTCTCTGTTGCTCCCTATTTAAAGTCTTTATCTTTTTATTTGTCCTTTTTCTTTTCGCTCAAATCTTTATATCTCTCTTTGATTTGCAGAGATGCATTGATCACAAGCTCAGTGAACTGTTTGACCAGTTTCCTGTCAGGCTTTGTGATCTTCACAGTGCTAGGCTACATGGCAGAGATGCGCCATCAAGGGGTGGAGACTGTAGCTAAGGATGCCGGTGAGCACCACATTTCTTTATGCTTGGTCCCATTTCCATTCAAATAAGTTATACCAAATTATTTAAACCATAATATGAAATAAATCACTGCATATGAAAGTTTGTGAGAAGCCATACAATGTGATATGGCTGTTTACACTGAAATTACATTTGATGTAACTGTGCTGATTGAATGCATTTGTTCTAAGGTCCCAGTCTGCTCTTCATTATCTATGCTGAGGCTATTGCAAATATGCCGGCTGCTACGTTCTTCGCCATCATATTCTTCCTCATGATAATTATGCTGGGGCTGGATAGCACGGTCAGTCTGTCTTTCTTTCTTTCTTTTTTTCTTTTTCTTTCTTGACAATTTTCTCTTAATGAATGAGCTTTTTTCCTTCTGTTTACTCAGCTTATTGTCTCTGAATTTAGTATGATGTATTGTCAACAGTGTTTCATTACATTAGGTCTTTAGTGCGCAGAGTTAACCCTTTCCTGTCCTTATGGTGATCACACACACAATGAAGTCATGTTAGGCATGGCTTATTACAGTCTGCTAATGAGATAACTCCATATTTAGTCTAATTTTCTTTCATTATAATGTTTGTTCCTGTCAAAAACCACTGAGTTAGTGCTACATTTACCGTAAGGACCGTTATTTGGATTAATGCCGGTACAGGTTCAATGGGTCCTTGACCTACTTTTCTGTTATCCCATGCCTCTCTTGTGTGTGTTTGCGCACTACAGTTTGCAGGTCTGGAAGGTGTAATTACAGCCATGTTGGACGAGTTCCCCCACCTGTTGGCCAAAAGAAGAGAATGGTTTGTGCTCGGCCTGGTGTGTGTCTGTTATTTGGGCGCTCTTTCCACTCTCACCTACGTGAGTCTAACAGCAAGCTAACAAAAATCTTGTTCTGCATTGGAGGATTTTCTTTTAGTTCTAACTAAAGTCTTTAAACATTGTCCAGAGACCGAACTTGGAATTTCACCAAAATAACATGTCATTTTCCAAAGTGTGCACATTCATTATCCCTTTTAATACTGAGGTAATGTGTTTGTAGGGTGGTGCGTTTGTTGTAAAACTATTTGAGGAGTATGCCACAGGCCCTGCTGTTATCACCGTAGTCTTCCTCGAAGTCATTGCTGTTTCCTGGTTCTATGGTAGGTATTGGATTCCAACGAAATCATGTGTTAAAACGTCACTTTAATTGATTTTCATTGTTCCTCTGGTCTAATTCAATGTCGGTTTGATGCAACCAAGAGCAAACAAACTCTTACATAGTTTCTTAATGATTTGTCTAGACAAGATCATCCTTAGAGGCTTTTGAGCTGGAGCCAGAAAATGTACTTAATACTTTTGATATGTCACAATTTTTGTATTACAGTATCTCAACTCTCTCAAAACTCTTCAAGTCTTTCTGAGCATTCTGATTCTTTTGGACTGTGCACCCTTTCCTATGAGAGTCTATGAAAATCTCATTTTAGTCACTGCTTCAGGGAGAGAAGTCATAATGTCAAACTATAAAACTCTTTAGTCATTCTATCACTTTATACTATGCTGTTGTCCATCTGTTCTTTCTTATCCAGCTACCGTCTATAAGTCCCAAGATTTTATCATGCACTTCAATAGTTTCGTAATTCGATATGCCGCTTCAGGCAATGTGCACTAAGTGTGTTTGTAAAATACGTGCAGGGACGACACGCTTCTGCAACGACGTGCAGCTGATGCTTGGCTTTTCCCCTGGTATTTTCTGGAGGGTCTGCTGGATAGCCATCTGTCCCTGCTTCCTATTGGTCAGTCCATTACATAACATTTATGCATTTGGTGACTTACCAAAGCAACTTACATTGCTTTCAGTGTATACATTGTATCAGTTTATGCATTCCCTAGGTTTCATACCTATGAGTTTGTCATATGTTATGCTGCTTGGGCTATAGAAACCCAGCCCAGAAAGTGCATTCACTTACAAATACACTAAAAGAGATTGTTGGCAATGAAAATTCTGTCATTATTTACTCACCCTCATGTCATTCCAAACATGTATGGCTTTCTTCTGCAGAACACAACAAAAGTTCTTTTTTTTTCAAGATTTGTTTCAAATGTTTTTGCCCTGACAATAAAAGTCAATGAGGTCCAAAGTGGAACCCACTGACTTTTATTGTGTGAATTAAAAAAAAATAAAAAATCGAGTCAAACAGGTTTGCACCTACATGAAGGTGAGTAAATGATGACCGCATTTTAATTTGAGCTATTCCTTTAAACTCTCAGACAGACTTCACACATACACCATTCATCAGTTAACAGATCCCGGCATGTCAGATATGCAAATAAGGTTTTGCTAAAATGTTTTGTTTTTTTTGGTTTCTTGCCTGTAGTTCATTATTGGGAGTTTCCTGGCATTCCCTCCCGAGGTGAAGCTGTTTGACTACCTGTACCCTTTCTGGACCACAGTGCTCGGCTACTGCATTGGAGTATCTTCCTTCATCTGTGTGCCTTCCTACATGGTCTACTATCTGGTCACCACCAAAGGAACCTTCAAACAGGTAAGCCTAGACAGACAAAAACATCAAAACGCATACATGACTGTAACTGCTCAGGTCTAATAAGTGAGACAGACATAATTATGACATTTAAACATATTACAGCAGCACAAACACAATTATTCCCAGATGCATTAGTAAACTTCCTCTGTTTGAGACGTGAAGATAGACATCAAAGGACCTCATGGCTGTCAGTCACTATATGCATCCATACAGTGAGAGAGTGTTTAGTCACAGGATTTGTGTTTGGCAGATGGTGAAAATGACACAAGGTTAACCTTTGTTGCTTCTGTGATGTAATTACCAGTGCTTTTATCATGACAGGTTTTGGGTGAGTAATTATGTGTCTCGCAGAGGAGTTTTAGCCCACAGCTGTTTAGTATTTTACTGCGAAAGAGTTGCAACATATCACTTAGTGCATTATGAAATCCTTTAATTTATAAGCAATCTCTAAGACATTTCTTTAAAGTTGAGATGTTACTGACTTCACTTGCTGTAACCACCTGTAGCTTAAACTGTAGCTTAAATATTTTCACTGTTTATGATGTAAAATCTTTGTGCCACTCTGTACCACTCCAAAAATGTCAATGCTTACCCCCATAGCGTCTGCTAAAAAGCATTACCCCTGAGGCTTCGGGTTCCAGCGGCCCTCAGAGAGACACAATTGTCATCACCAATGCCGTGTGACACATTTCGTCCTCTGCTGGACATGTAGCACAAACGCGAAGGACCCGTGGCTCCTGTAAGGGCCCCGGCCGACCTCCCTTCACACCTCACCCCAGAGGAGTCTGCTACCTGTATTGTGTGATGGTGGGGCCAGGCCTCTGAATACAGCCAATGTTTATTTGTATTCTTGCCGTCCGTGTGTCATTGCTCATATGAGTTCCTGACCACCGTGGAAAGTTCTTGAGATTGTGTTTTTGTCATTCCATTGTTATTATATGTGTATATATATATATATATATATATAT
>RJVU01057378.1:552314-574366 GCA_003731715.1 Anabarilius grahami
AATAGTACCTAAATACATAAAGATTGCTATATTATGGTTTTGTGACCAATTTCAGGTATATTTTACACACATTTATATAAGGCCAAAAATTATTTTGTTTCTTTGTTATAACCGGGATTTGTACAGCAAGTATGACTTCAATGAATCTGTTTGTGGTTTAGGGACTGAATCCATCATTAATTATGGATATATTGTCTTTTTTATTTTTTATTATTTGTTAAATAATTGTTTTATTTTACATTTCAGATCTGGAAAGGGTAAATGTGGGAATGTAACACAGATAGAGAGAAATATTTTTATGAGAGAAGCAAGAGCCCAAATCATTTTTATTTAGGTTGTCCAGATGTTTTTGTTGTTGTTGTTGTTGTTGTTTGTTTGTTTTGCACAGGTATGTTTGAGTGAATATGTGTGCATGTGTATGTCTTTGTCCACCAATCCCGTATATGTAACAGTTAAGTGTTTAGCCTACTTTTGGTGCATATGTACCAATTGGGCATGTGTATTTATTTGTGGGGGATTTCATCCACATATTGCTCATTTTGTTTATTTACAACTGGAACTCTTTGTCTGCCTATACCAGTTTCCATGTACATGTAGCATTTACAAGGAGGGGACCAAATATTCAGGACTGGGGAGACCAAATGAAGATTCGTTTATTGAAAAACCCATATTGATCGACCACTAGCATGCTCCTTAATATCAATGGGGAGCTCTGAGCATTTATTTTTTACATATTTCTTTATGCGAGTTACACATAGTAGCAGAAACCAAAAACTAATGTGCTTGTTTCAAATGCTTCAGCCTTGATTCTCAAGACTTTTTTTTTTTTTCATGAGAAAAAAATGGTGTGACTGGACATCTAAGAATGTGCATGTGTATTTTGTGAGTCTTGCTGTTTGTGCGGTCCGACGTTCTGTGCTGACTCGTTGATTTTGTAGAGTGGCCAAATGTGAGGATGTCGATTTCTCTGTCGAACTGATGTGTGTGAGCTGTGCATTGAGGTAGAGAAGTAATAAGCCATGGTCAGTTCTATCAGTGTGTGTGTGTGCATGCCGTAGACGTGAGTCTATACTGTGCATCTGTGGGCGTGAGTGTGTGTGTGTGTGTGTGTGTGCTCCAGTCCAGTGCTGACTTTTCCTCTTCTTTCTCAACAGAATTTAATATTCTGTCTATCAAATATTGAAAATCTATTGTACTATGATCTGTGTATGTCTCCAAGACTGTTACGAGAAAATATGTATAGGACAAAGACATATATGAGTTATTAGAGATATAAAATAAAAGTATATGTATTAATAATGGACTTGTGTCTTTATTGAGTTTATAATACAAATATGGAGGCATTTGATTGCCTTCCTGGATGCTTCCAGTGGGTTACTATCATTTATTTTCACTTTCAAAGTACAGAATTTGTTGCTTAAAAGAAATACTGTGGTAGTACCATGGTACAGAATAATTTATATATAATGTTATTTACTTTAAGGTACTTCAAGCAATACCATTCTTCAAAAAATAAAAAATATATTTATAAATATTAAGCAGCACAATTGTTTAAAAAATGGATAATAATAACAAATGTTTCTTATGCATCAAATCAGCATATTATAATGATTTCTGAAGGATCATGTGACACTGAAGACTGGAGTAATGATGCTGAAAATTCAGCTTTGCATCACAGGAATATTTTACATTTAATTTATACATTTTAATTTTATCATAACTTGCATTTTATTTATATTAAATGTAACTTTTTACTGTATTTCTGAACAATGCAGCCATAAGAGACTTCCAAAAACTTACTGACCCAAAACTCGAGTACATTATGACAGAACATAAAATAAAAAATAACTCACTTAAATTCTTTGACTGAATTTGATTATAGCTGAATCACGTCTAACTTCCTTGAGCTAATTCATGTGTATTCACTTTATCCCATCTTTAGAAAACCCACTTCTCCCACACTCCTCCCTGAGAGCCTGTTATCAGGTGGGTTTGGACACAGATAAATTAGGTTTTGCTCACAGACATTCTAAGGTGCAGATTGCACACATATACACACACTGCTACTCTCCACCACAAGTCACAGAGGACTCAGAGCTTCTCCTCGTATTAACATGAGCTATCGGTCATGTTCCTAATTCCCTATAGGAGAGACTCTCCACATAGTGAACTACAAGAGCATTTTCTGGTTTTAGAGATAGATTATCAAACCAATGGAAATAATCTGGCTGCATTAATTTCTTAAATGATACATTTAATTCTCATATCTGAGTTCAAATATGTTTTATGCTTAAATCACCTCCTTTACTGGTGTGTTTTAAATGGTTCTTCTTAATGGACTAAAATGTGTTAATAAACTGTAAGTTAATAGGGTCCATTCAGATTTTTTTATGTTATCTTTCATAATAATAATAATAATTTATAAAAATTAACAATTACTCATTTGTATAGGTAAAAACTTTGTTTAATATTTATTTATTGCATCTCAAGTTCTGGATGTGCAAAAACACTCCTGTGACAAGCAGTAATGCAGAGTTTCTGTCATCAAGGACTAATCAATACATTGTATGTGAAGCCTGGGCCTCTGAACCCAGAGAATGAATAAACACTCTGCGCTCACACTAGCTCAACTCAGATACATACAGTGTTGAGTTACAGCAACTGCAATGAAATGTCTCTTTTGGATCTCTCTTTTTTACTTTTTTTTTATTATTACTCAAAATGTTACACTAATCAAGTTGTACAACCACATCAAGCATGTTTTTTGACAAAAACCATATCTGAATACTTCTAAAGTAACAAATTGTAGAGAATTCTAAAAAAAGAGAGAAGAAATACAGAGAAATGAGGGGTGTCAGTCACGTAACTATTCTCTCTCTCCTCTCTCTCTGTTTTTCATTCTGGCAATTTCCTATGAGTCCCTTCTGGGAATGGGAACCTCCTGTCAGTTTTATCAGACTGGAGGATCTATATTAAACACCCTGTCACATCTCCCTCTCTCCCCTGCAACGATCTCACCATCTCTTTATCTGTCCGTCTGCTCTCACACGCCCACTGTGCTCATATTTTTGCTTTAATGTTTTTGTTCTGTGATTTTGTAAGCCTATCATTTTGACCTTTCACACTGATATTAGCTCAAGAAAGTTTCCTTTTATCAGTTGTAATCTGTTCATCTTACTGACTACACTTAATCATATGCCACTTGGTAGGGTAGGCAATTTGTTTTATAAACACTTTTTGTTATACTGGTTGAAACTCTTTTCGCATCCAGATAGCTATCAATAATAGAAGTGGTCTAAATATTAAAACATGTTTCTTCTGTGGAAGTCTCAGGACCAAAAAAAAGTTTGTTCAATCATTGCATTCGGACATCACATGTCATCAGCACATTCATAGGCTATGCAGATTTGTACACAGACAGTCACTGAGCGCAGCAATCAAACAGCTGCCACCTTTTACAGTTCCTCCCGAACCAAAACCAAGCTTATGTTGCGTTCACATTATGTTGTAACCGTAATTACAAGATGACAACCTGTGACATTCTACCCAGAGCTGTTCACGTCCTCAGACTCGACTTAGCGGCCTATGTGTTTCTATGTCAACACTGTCATCGCCGAAATTAATCTGCAGCAGTCAGTTGGTACAGCTAGAGCTCTGTAAGTTGTTTACGTTCATTATTATTGTATATTGTGTGCTTTGAGACATGAGGTAATTTAACGCCGTCTCTCGTGTGTCGTGGCCATAGACTGTAAAAAAAAATATGGACGTATAGTGTCCGTGACGTCACCCGTAGGTTTCTGAAGAGCATTTTTGAAGCTAAAAAGCGGCTGTTGCCATCTTGTCAGCGCGTTATCGCACGTCACTCTCGGATAACTGAAAATGGGCAAAGAGGCGGGACGTGGTTGGAGCTGACGTGCTTGGTTGCTGAAACCACGCCTGCCTAGCGCGGCGTGATCATGTTAGCAGGCTAAAGAAGCTATCTATCTTAGACACTATATATTAATAAAGATAAGTTATATCATTTGAAAGTTCTAAAGGTTTACTGACAATCTACGGTGTCTTTTTTTACGATATAGAAGCTCCAGCAATAGTAATATTGTAATTTGTGTCGGGTGTGCAAATGACAACACGCAAATTCAAAACCGGACTTCATACCTTTGTAATGAAATAGAATCCAATCCGTCGCACTTGGGTAAAATGTCCATGAGCGTCCACTGAAAAACAAACCACAGCACTTTTTGTCCACTTTTTGTAAAACTATATATAATCGTATACATTAGACTCTCACAAACAAATGAGCCCGCGTCCAAAGTATAAGTTTTCAAAATAGTGCAGCAGTTGCTGTCAGAGTTTGTGGTGTCTTGAGAGGCATATTTTCCAGCCATTGTCATAGTAGTAAATCTCACGAACAAAACTTTTAGCCAATGCCACGATCCAACATGTTCTGTTTATCTTCCGCATATGTGTACATGTGCACAGACGCACATCTGTCTCGACCATATAACCGCACAGCAAGCCATATTATTTGATAATTGTATAAAATAATCCAGAAAAAAGCACAAACAGGGCAGAGATGCCAAATTCAGCAGCTGGAATTAGCTTAGGTGATGGCTCACAGACAGCAGCGGCAATCCACCTGTCACTCAAGTGACCACTCCCTTAATTATGCAGAACTTTATGGCTTAATATAATTTAAACGGGTGAGTTATGAAAAAATTCACCCCCCTCAGAGTTGTCATGAAGGGCAAAATTAGCTGTACAGACCAAAACCACAATTTGTACCAGGCTGTAAACATATATTTTTTCTGCTGTAAAGTTGGGCATTTTAACATGGGGGTCAATAAGATTCTGCTGTCTTTTGGAGTCTGTCCCTAGCGGCCAGTCGATGAATTGTCACTTCCATATTGGCTTCAAGAGAAACTGGGGGAGGTTGCCGCTTAGTTGTGCCGCTTTGCAGTTTGCAGAATCTGCTGTGCACGTTTGTGTGTTTTGGAGGAGGCGTGGCTTTGGAGAGCGCTCCGTGGGATCTTATGCTTTCAAGGCTAGCTTGCTATTTGCTAGCCACTCTGAAACTGCGGGGAACATGTTCAACTGCAAGAATTTTTCCCTACCAGTAAATTTACTATTCATATATAGGCTATACATTTATATTTAAATTTACTATATACAGACAGAAAAAGTACAGAAATAGAAATTGCGTTCACCTGAGAATGTAACAGAAGCAACATGATAAAATATTTTGTATGGAATAAGGCTTCCAGACAAAAAAATAAAAATAAAATTCTCGTAATTTTAAACGATTACATTTATTGTTTCATTCTGAGGCAGAAATGGGTTTCCAGTTCTGCAGGTACATATGGTTGCACTGCAAGCGAAAGCATATAGGTTTAAGCTATTCATTCAAAAATGTTCTGCTCAAGATAAAGTGAAAAACCACATCTTAACCAAAAGCAGTACACACGTGTTACATTTACAATGCTGGTTTTAATGGTTGCATTCTAAACCACTTTATACTTGTTGTATTTTGTGTTTTAGTGACCCTTACAAATGTTGGCAGAATATGAAAGCCGAAGTTGCCTTGGAATATTTAATGGAGAGATCACATCATACCTCATAAACATCACAGGCAGTTATACCATGTGCCAAACAGGCTATAAATGTGTGACGAATAAACACTAAACTGCAAACAAGAAACACGATCAGAGAATGTCAGAGCAACATGTAGATTTAATTAGCAAAATCAGATTGCATGAAGTGGGTGGAAAATGAATACTGAAACTGTTTTCGAATTCAAAACTGCACACATTTAACACTGCATGTAGTTTAATGATTGTAATTCATTCCTATCCATTTATGTGCTGTGTGAATTTTTGTAAATTTTTTTGTTTGCGGCCTGAAACTTCTCGACAAGACAAAATGTAGGGCGAGACTTGATTTTGTTCATCAGGAATTGATTGGATTGTTGTGGTTGGCTATTGATCTCATGTGATTGACAGGTTGTCCCGCCCTCGCGCCAGTGCGCATGTCATCAGAGAAGAGATGTTGCTGCATGAATAATTATTATTTTAATTAAATATTACAAAATCACATTAATTAAAATAATAATAATAATAATGTACACTGATAAATAATTCATAATACAATATTCCACAAAAATAAAAATTGTCAATTTTTATTTCATGGTGACTTTAATGGTTCATCTTTATATAGGCCTATAAACATTTGCCGTATTTCCTTTTATAGGAACCTATTTGTGAACAGATTGTGCATTTTCTGCATAGAAGTCTGATTTGTTTGTTTTTTTCTCTGTTTGTATTAGCTCCTTGAATCCTGGTATTTTTCTCCTCCTCTTCCTCTGTTCTCCTGTCTGTCACCCAGCCGCCTTAGCTTTGCCTTGCCACTAACTGATCTGGGTGATATGTTGCCTTGCGAAGACAGGAAATGAAACCTTTCATTCCTCCCCAGTTGCAGCCCCTTTATCAAAAGCAACTGGGTTTCTTCATTGCAGCCCACTGCCTAATGAACTCATTTTGTGCACATAGAATGCCTCCTTATCTCAACAAATACACACACACACACACACTTCCATCTCCTCCTTTCCCCCTCGATTCTCAATACACTGTTAGTTTTCAGAAGGCTTACAACTTTAACTTCCATCCACCTTCTTTATAGACTGAGATGTTGAGAGTAAAGACACGTAGGCTACAAATGAAAGGGTGGGAGAGAGAGATAATAGTGGTCTCAGATTAAAAAAATGGTCTCGGATTAGTTAAAATATCACTGAACAATCTGGATAAATTGGAAAATATACTGATAAAGTTATAATCCTTTATAATTTGGGGATTTAAAAAAAAAACAGACCTTTAGATAGTTTGCAATAACTTGTCATTCAGGCCTAAGCGTTTCACAACTGTTGCACTGTCATCATCTAGGAGGTGGCGCCATCTCATGGAGAATGCAGAGTGCATGAGGTTAGTTTGATAGACAGACATACATTTAATATACTGTCTTACCCAATTACCTTCTCATGTATAAGGGTTAGTTCACCCAAAAATTAAAATTCTGTCATTATTTACTCACTCTGTCATTCCAAACCTGTAAGACTTTCGTTCATTTTCGGATCACAAATGAAGATCTTTTTGATGAAATCTGAGAGCTTTCTGTCCCTCCATTGACAGCCTATGCAACTACCACTTTCAAGCCCCGGAAAGGTAGTAAAGACATCATTAAAGTAATCCATATGACTCCAGTGGTTTAACCTTTAGCCCAAAAATGTTCACCCTTTATTTATTAACCCTTTAAATTAAGTTAAAAATTGAAAGCATGCTCTGTGGCAGCCTAATTTATTTATTTTTGACATGTGAAATGGATTCTCTCCTTCCTTCACAAGATGATGCGCAAGAGTTCCAGTGGAGGGCTTATAGCTGATAATTTAGGAAAATATTTTATAGGCTAATTGATAATTAAGGGAGAGATTTAATAGTTAATGATCATATAGGATAGATTTTCACACAGCCTGTAGAAGTAAAAACGGGTTACAAATAAACGGGACAATAAATTCAAGATGATTTGATGAGTTTTTCTATGTCAGAACAATCAATTCAACTCATTAACAGAATGACAGTGCTGCCATCTATCGTAATAACTGCACTTCTGCTGATGACGTTTGCAGAAATAATTACAATGTAGAAAAGTAACAAAAATAAACACATAACAAATGAATACAAATGACACCGCTTGCAATCTAATTTTATAATTTGTTTGATTTGAATCGAATCTGTCGACTTTAACAATCACGTGACGACCAACAGGAGTGACTCTGCGTGTCTTCTTCAGGACAAGAGTTTCCCTTAATCCATAGTGGATCGTGAAATTTCCTGCAAGATCATGGACCGACTTCCAAATGTCATTGGACAACAACATATAGGTAAAGAAAAGCAGACTTCGTGGTTTTTTGTCATGATTTAAAAGAAAGAAAAAGAAAAGATAATCAGAGACGCTCGAGAGGGCACTTCTTTTGTCTTTCTCGTGACTCCTCGCCCATCATTTCACTGCTTTGCCTTCTAACTAGAATAAACGTTCTAAGAACTTATATTTACTCTATACAGTTCTGCAAACTTAGCTTATAATATTAAAAGAGTAAATGCCTTCACAGGTCTGACGGTGGGATTGAGTTTGATGATCATAGTTGTGATTATCGTCCTCGCGGCTGTTGTTTACACTCCACCGGGCGCTACAGCGCGCTGCTTGAGAAGAAACAGGAGTGAAGAACACCTCTCCCTGACTGCTAACAGAATTTAATGACTGCTAACAGAAAAAAATGAACTTTATGGATCTCTGTGTTGGACCCACAACATAGAATAAACGGTTGAACCATTATTAGGGGGACTGTGAACACGTTTTACCCCTTTTTAAAATGACCTCCAAACAAATCACAGTTTCCAAACACACAGAAGTTCAATAACATGTTAAATGTCATGGAAATTTGTAAAGTGAATGTAAATATGCAATCTATTGACCTCAATCAATATTTTTTTTAAATGCTTTTTTACACAAGTAAGTGTCATGGTATGAATCTCTAAACTCTGGTACCTGAATACAAATGGAAATCCTCCCCTGCAATCTCTGTAAAATGATTAGGCCTATATTAAAAAAAATAGCTATGCAATAATCAGGAACAAACGAAAAATTAATGAAAATAGCCTATTGTTTTCTAGCCTAGGCTATTTTCCATATGGGACTGACATATGCACTAAAGGATATATTAAATTAGATCTTTCTATGCTTTCCTCAGTTGTCATGAATTTCTATTCAATATTAGAGACGTTTGCATTCCTTATCATGTGGATTTATTGTTTATAGAAGAACACAAACTCAATTACACTCAAGAACTCTAACCCCTGGTTTCACAGACAAGGCTTAAGCTAGTCCTAGACTAAAATGCATGTTTGAGCTGTTCTAACTGAAAATAACTTGTACTGACATTCCTTATGTCAGTGCCATTGTTTTGTCTCAAAATGCAGGACGTCTGGATGTGCACAGCTGAATCATCAGACTAGGTAAGCAAGCAATAACAACAGCGAAAAATGGCAGATGGAGCAATAATAACTGACATGATCCATGATATCATGATATTTTTAGTGATATTTGTAAATTGTCTTTCTAAATGTTTCGTTAGCATGTTTAACTGCCTATTTTGAGCCATTATTACATATGCACCGATTAAGCGCGCGGCCCCTTTAAATCTCCCGCTCCCCGCCCCCGCGAGCTCTCGACTGCCTTAAACAGCAAACACAAAGTTCGCACAGCTAATATAACCCTCAAAATGGATCTTACAAAGTGTTCATCATGCATACATCGATTCTTGTGTGTATAGTATTTATTTTGGATGTTTGCATTTATTTCTGAATGAGTTTGAGGCTATGCTCCGTGGCTAACGGGCTAATGCTACACTGTTGGAGAGATTTATAAAGAACGAAGTTGTATTTATGCATTATACAGACTGCAAGTGTTTAAAAATGAAAATAGCGACGGCTCTTGTCTCCGTGAATACAGTAATAAACGATGGTAACTTTAACCACATTTAACAGTACATTAGCAACATGCTAACGAAACATTTAGAAAGACAATTTACAAATATCACTAAAAATATCATGTTATCATGGATCATGTCAGTTATTATTGCTCCATCTGCCATTTTTCGCTGTTGTTATTGCTTGCTTACCTAGTCTGATGATTCAGCTGTGCACATCCAGACGTCCTGCCCTTCTCTAATGCCTTTCATAATGTTTGGAACATGGGCTGGCATATGCAAATATTGGGGGCGTACACCCCGACTGTTACGTAACAGTCGGTGTTATGTTGAGATTCGCCTGTTCTTCGGAGGTTGTTTAAACAAATGAAATTTATATAAGAAGGAGGAAACAGTGGAGTTTGAGACTCACTGTATGTCATTTCCATGTACTGAACTCTTGTTATTCAACTATGCCGAGGTAAATTCAATTTTTGAATCTAGGGCACCTTTAATTAAAAAAAATCTATGGGGTATTTTGAGCTGAAACTTCACAGACACGTTCAGGGGACACCTTAGACTTATATTACATCTTTTGAAAAGGGGATCTATGGCACCTTTAATGACAGGACTTTACAGAGGCTGCAATTACAGTAGATAACCACTAGAAGGACTAGTGCTCTGTGGAAAGGATGAGAGTCTGCATGCAAGAGTCTGCATTTATTTTCTTTTTCATTTAAGTCAACTATTGATTTTGAGATATTCACAACTGATTTTTAAGTAGCTTCACAGTATAACTGAACATACGTGTGAGGTTTCATATACCATTGCATCAGAAACTATGCTTTTCTTTCATTTGCGTTCACATGGTGAACACTGATTATTATGCAGGTCGTTCTGACGTGAGACATCTCAAATCATTGTAAACATGATTTAACACTAGGAGGACTGATATCACAAAAATAATGAAGTGGGTGCTCAATGCTACTCCAGTAAGAATATGTAAGTGGTTCGGCTTCATTTGAATTTCAGTTTCATTTAAAATATTTTTTGTCGTCTGAAAGAGAGCATTAGAATTCCTCAAATCCCCAAAGGAGCAATTTTTCTTACTCCACCCTTCCCAGCCCCCCTTTCACTGTCACCGAGCCAAGCCCTCTGAGTCGAACTTTAATTAAAAGCCATGACTGCTGTTGTCTGTCTGTCTTAAACTCTGATAGTCAGTGTCCCCTAATCTCAATCTTATTTTCCCTGCTAATCCACACGGGGAGACAGAGATACGGTCACTGACAGATGCAGACAGCATCACGCATGTGATAACAGACAAAACGTGAGACGTGCCCATGCGGCAAAACAACATTTGAGCATAAAAGACATCATGAAGTAGGAGACAATGCCTCTTCATTTCCTTATGTATTGTGGTTGTTCTTTTACTGTTTGACAATAAAAAAAATCCATGGTATGGGATTTTAACTGCATTGAGAAAATATGAGGAATAGTAATGCATTAAATAACCAATAAGACATTCGACCACTGAAAGTAATATTGCAGAGAAATGAATCCATCAATCACTGTCACAACACCCAGCAAAATAATTTCTTATTTACCTCCTATTTCTCTCCCCCCCTTAATGTGGTGTCTCATTTCTAATCAATATGTTTTGTATCTCCGACTGATTATTGTTTTCTCTGACAGAATGAGTCTGTATTGATTGTTGGCTGTGGTCTTTTCCCACAAGCTCTCTAAAACACCAGCATACTGATGTTACATCTGCTGGGATGAAATGGGGGATGGAGTTCAGAGTAGATGGGGGTTTCAATAATCTATAGCCCAGATATTTTAAAGGATTTGATGAATTTTTCCTACATACATACGATCCAACCGAGAAGCAAATCTCAGCTCAGTTGGTTTGCATTGGTCTAGTTTTTCTAGATAAAATAAAGTTAGCTGTGGATAAAGCAATCAGCTCTAGACTTATGATCAAGCCCTTCAATTTAGGCCCTGGAAATAGCACCCTCCTCCGTACATATGCAATCATATGACACATGGGTGACGGGGCACTCCCACCAGCTGCCGTCTGTCTGTGGAATTCTTTACTCATTTCATCCAGGGGTTTTACGGATGCTGCCGTGTTCAGAATGTTGTTTAAAACTCCCAGGCTTTCACATGATAGTGTTTTTGTGTGTGTGCATTTCCTGTGCTGCATTGTTTTATGTCTGCTTGCTCACTCACTTCATTTATTTCCTTCATTAATGATGTTTTATTAACAAAGTTCGGGAGGAGCACGTTCAGATAATCTACTCAAATCAGCACGAGAGGATACCAGTATACTTATCTCTGTTCCACAACCGTTTTCCAGCATCCCACCACCACCCCAACTCCTCACTCTCAATTGTTCCTATCCCAGCTAGGGATATGTGGGAGTACTCTGGGTTCGGGCCAAATTCCAAGCCCTTCAGACAGCACGCCAAATAAACATATTCTTTACTCTATTTGATTATACAGGGGTTGGACAATGAAACTGAAACAAAGGCCAGTAGTGTTATAGGCTTCACGCCTGTGTATGCACTGCCTGGTGGCCAATCTTGATTTTACATTCAATCAGTAAGAGCAGAGTGTGAAGGTCGAATTTGCAGAGCAATAGCACATCTGTACATAAAATATTGCAATCCACACTACATAATGGGAGACATATCAGAGTTCAAAAGAGGAACAATTGGTGCGCATCTCGCTGGCTCATCTATGACCAGTACAACAAGTCTTTGTGGTGTATTGAGAGCCACAGTATCCAGGGTAATGTCCACATACCACCACGTAGGATGCACCACATCCAACAGGAGGAACTGTCGACGTAAAAGTAAGCTGTCTGAAAGGGATGTCCAGCTACTAACACATGTATCCAAAAACATAAAACCACAGCTGCGTAACTCACTACAGAATTAAGTGCGTACATCGACTCTTGTTTCCACCAAAACTGCTCGTCTGGAGCTTCACAGAGCCAATATTCATGGTCGGGCTGCTAGATGCCAATGTCGGTTTCATTGGTGCCAACAGTGCAAATCTTGGGCTTTGGGCAACGTGAAACATGTATTGTTCTCTGATGAGTCCACCTTTACTGTCTTTCCCACAGAAGCCCCAAAGAGGCTGAACACCAGAGTGAAGCAAGGGGTGGATCAGTGATGGTTTGGGCTGCAATATCATGGCATTCTCTACTGTGCTTGATGGGCGAATCACTGCCAAAGACTATAGAAACATTCTGGAGGAGCATGTGTACCTAATGGTTCAAACATTGTATGCTGAAGGGAGTGCAGTGTATCAACAAGATAATGCACCAATACACACAGCAAGACTTGGGACAGAATGGTTTGATGAACATGAAAGTGAATTTGGTCATCTCCCATGGCCTGCACAGTCAACAGGTCTAAATATTTTGAGCCACTTTGAGGTATTTTGGAGGAGCAAGTCAGAAAACGTTTTCCCCCACCAGCATCAGGCAGTGACCTGGCCACAGTTCTGGAAGAGGAATGGCTCAAAATCCCTTTGGCCACTGTGCAACTGAAACTGAAACACCTGGTTTTAGACCACAATCCTTTGTGGTCTAAAACCAGGTGTTTTTAGTTTCATTGGCTAACCCCTGTTTGTAAGTGTGAACTCCTGAGTTTATTAATCTGTGCAACACATTGATTTCCCCCCAAAAAATGGTTGGTGTTATAAGTTACATTTTTATTGTTGTTGCTTTGTACATTAAAACATTTGAGAATTAAAATGAATAAATATATAAATAAAGCATGCAAGCAGCCTAAAATTGCTCATAGGTTCAGTTGACTTTCAGCTACTTTGCATGTTCATTTGAATGGCAAACTTACTTTTTAATTAACAGCCAGTTTTATTTTTATTCATTATTTGTTAAATTGCCAGGCTCTCTCTTCAGGCTCAGAGCCTAGGACTGTGACAGCAAACAGCCGTCCTCTTAATTCTGCCACTCGAATGTGTTTGTCATCAGGTTGTTGTGACACTGGGGAACAGGTTCTCTGTCTTAATGAGGATGGTTAGGGACTGCTCCCACTGAAACATGAGCTTAGCATCAGTCATCTAGGTGTGGAGTGTTTACTGTCACTTTGAACACAGCTTCCTTAATGTTGCATTGAAGGAGGAAATCATGTATTGCTTAAGTCTCCACAGGTTTTAAACTGTGAAATGAAGTTACACATTCATTATGAAGGTATTCTGTCTTAGAACAGCTGACCAGTAATATTATGGGCATGACAAGTTAAAGGATTAGTTCACTTTCAAATTAAAATGTCCTTATAATTTTCTCACCCCCGCGTCATCCAAGATGTTCATGTCTTTCTTTCTTCAGTCGAAAAGAAATTAAGGTTTTTGATGAAAACATTCCAGGATTTTTCTCCATATAGGGGACTTCAATGGCCTCCAAACGGTTGAAGGTCAAAATTACAGTTTCAGTGCTGTTTCAAAATGTTCTACACGATCCCAGACGAGGAATAGGGGTCTTATCTAGAGAAACCATCGCTCGTTTTCTAAAAAAAAAAAAATTATTATATAAGTTTTAACCATAAATGCTCATCTTGAACTAGCTCTCTTCTTCTTCTCTAGTTGAATTCCAGCAGTGTAGTCACTGCTAAGTGTATTACATTTACTTTTACATTTATGCATTTGGCAGACGCTTTTATCCAAAGCGACTTACATTGCATTATTCTATACATTTGTATCCGAGTATGTGCAATCCCTGGGATCGAACCCATGACCTTGGCATTGCCATGCTCTAACCACTGAGCTACAGGAAAGCTCAAGTATTACTGCCCTCCACAGGTTAAAGTTTGAACTAATTGTTATATACTTGCACTAGCATATTGTATTTGACAATTTAGTTCAAACTTTGACCTGTGGAGGGCAGTAATGCACTTAGCAGTGTCTACACTGCTGGAATTCAACTAGAGAAGAAGAAGAGAGCTAGTTCAAGACAGTGTTAATTTTGACAAGAAATTTTAATTTAGTTTTAGTCTTAGTCTTTTGACTATAATTCTTTTTAGTTTTAGTCAAGTTTTAGTCATCTGATTTGTTTTAATTTTAGTCTTATTTTAGTCGACTAAAATTGCTTGGTATTTTAGTCGACTAAAATAAGACTAAAATCAATAACAGATTTACTAGACAATTTTTTACCGCTGGTATAGGAAACAAACTTAACCAAAATATATAAAACACAAATTCAACTTTATTTCAACACAACTGTGTCTTTATTTCAATTCAAAAGCTTTTATGCAGCAACATCTAACGGCCGTTGCAGTGACGCGATGACTTTACCAGTCGGCGATTGGCTCTTATTTAGAAGGCGGGACTTATTCCGCCATATTGCGCGTTACACTTTCTCCCATTCAAAACAATACGAGTGACACGTCTTGTGTTATTCTATAGTCTTTGCGCGAGCTCAGTCAAAGACTGAATACCTTCTCTTCACGTCTCAATAAGTCAGGCTCTGATTGGTTCTCTTCTCATGCAGTCTCGCCTGTTCCGTTTTGCCGATTGGTTCTTTTGTTCATTCCTCGCATCTCTCCCGTCTGCTGATTGGATTTTCGTCACAGTCTATTTTCGTCTCGTCCTTTATTCGTTGACGATAATGTCAATCAATTTAGTCATAGTTTTAGTCTTCATCAGTGACTTCTTTTTTAGTTTTCGTTTCGTTTTCGTCAGCAAAAATATATTCGTGACGAAAATAATGACGAAAATATTTAGTCAACGAAATTAACACTGGTTCAAGATGAGCATTTATGGTTAAAACGAATAAAATTGTAATTTTTTTTTAGAAAATGAGCAATGGTTTCTCTAGATAAGACCCTTATTTCTCGTCTGGGATCGCTGTAAACTGTAATTTTGACCTTCAACCCTTTGGGGTCCATTGAAGTCCACTGTATGGAGAAAAATCCTGGAATGTTTTCATCAAAAACCTTAATTTCTTTAGGTAAATTGTTGTATAAGGGAAAATGTATTTTTAAGATAATAAAAGCTGCATGTCTCAAACTTTGATTTAATATTTCACATATTTGTCTGCTATAAAGTAGTTCAGAAATACTTGAAATGAAAGTAGTATAGAAATACTGCACACTACTGGGTGGGTTGAAACAATAAAACAAATAGTGTGATTATAGCCTACATGTTGTTTATAAATATTTATTTTCTATATATATATATTAAATATATAGTGTGCCATCACCACCTTCCTACTACATTTTAATTTAAAAAAACCTTTAAAGGAAGTGCCTCAAAAATTGGAAACAAATTGAACTAACTTTAGCCGATGATGGGACAGCTTGCTCAGTTTTTACAACACTCCCTGTTCCCCATATAACAATTATAAAAGAATGAGAAGAAAATGGTTTCAAACATTCAAACGATGACGCTATTACCATGGTAACGCCTCATTTAAAAGGATTTAGAGAGCGATCATATTACTAACACGAGAGGTATGACGCCTCACCCCTTTATTAAGTTACTGTTCAGTGTGGTTTGACAGCTGGTATGCATCGCGCATGCGCAGAGCGAACAGAAGCGGGCGACCTCGAAGACGCTGCACATCTTCCTATGTGCGACAGCAGCAAATGATGTGAGTTTCGCCGCTACCTTCTCCTACATCTTGTGTTCGTGGACCTTGAATGGCGCTGGTCATCGTACAACGGTCGCCAACCCCTAGTACAGCCTCCAGTCCGTGCGTGTCGGTGAGTTTCTTATTTATTTCACCAGTTTTTCTCTAGTTATTAAATGATTTTATTCATGTCCGAGCTGTAGCGGCTGCTTTGGTGTTCACTAGATCTGCGCGTGCGCAGAACGATACTGAGCTTATCAGTGTAAGACATGCAACTAGCCGGTAACGCTTTGTTTTGTACAAGCGTTCGTAGTTTCATGCTTGATTTTTGAATGTTATTTTAATATCACTAAAACAACAGTCCATTACTGTTGGCGAGCTATTAGTGAACACAAGTGGTATTTTTTTTTATATATATAGTTTTGTGAGCTAGTTGAGCTAGGTGCTAGCTGCTGATCTGCAGTACGTGTACAGTGACATCTGGACTTTATAAACTTTATTGTAGTACCCTGTCATTCTGTTGCATTTAATTAATATAGATCAATACTATAAAATTCTGTTTCAGGAGGAAATGTCTTGAAATATGGCGAAAGCACACACACACACACACACCTCAGTTGTACTAGTTAGAACTTGTGCTAATTTGTGGATGCTTTGGCCTGATCCAGTAGTGGAGTGACTAACGTTATTTGTCTCAACAACTGTTGCAATTTGATAAAGTAGCACAGCCCTATGGGTTCACACCACTTCCTAATTTCTCAGAAAGTTTTCTTACAATTCACTCTTTTACCATCATAACAAGGCGTGTCTCATTTATCTGTAATGTTTGCCTGTGTTGCACAGACTGACCATGCATTGCCTCATGTTTTATTTGTGCCTGTTGACAACTCTCAGAGATGAAATATTTATGCACATTAAAATATACAAGTTAAAGTGTCAAAGAAAGAGATGGTAAAAATGTGGCTGTAATTATTTGTGTTATAAATATTATTATTTCTATATAAATATTTACATTGTTTACTGCAGAAATAGAAAGTGCAGTATGGTTGTTCTGAACATATATGCTCATATGTCTTTTAGCCACTACTTTGAGATCTGGACGACACAATCATGTACTTGAGTTCAATGCGTTTGTTGATGACAAGGGGGTGATGGTGCATGAAAAGTGGGTTAGTTCTGTAAAGCTCATGTCATGTTTTGTCGTGTCTTATGGTACACAAGAAGTAATTTTCAGTGACAGTAAGACTCTCGCCATGAAATTCTAATATTTAAAATCTGCAACCTGTTACTGTACCCCAATCCATCCTTTTTATTTTCAACTGGAATGAGTATTTATACATGGGAGAATCTGTTTTTTTTAGTATACATAATTTTCTTCATATAGTAGATATTTGAAACAATATAAAATGCAGCAGTAAACACTTAATATATTAGTAATAAATCAAATGATGTTGAAATAATTGTTGACATTGTTAGGATACATAATGCATATGTGACCCTGGACCACAAAACCAGTCATAAGGATAACATTTTTTAAAATTGAGATTCATACATCATCTGAAAGCTGAATAAATAAGCTTTCCATTGATGTATGGTTTGTTAGGACAATATGTGGCCGACATACAACTATTTGAAAATCTGGAATCTGAGGGTGTAAAAAGAAATCAAATTATTGAGAAAATCACCTTTAAAGTTGTCCAAATGAAGTCCTTAGTAACGCATATCCACTCTCAAAAAATACATTTTTGATATATTTACGATAGGAAATTTACAAAATATCTTCATGGAACATGATCTTTACTTAATATACTAATGGTTTTGGCATAAAAGAAAAATCGATCATTTTGATCCATACAATGTATTGTTGCCTATTGCAACAAACATACCCATGCGACTTATGACTGGTTTTGTGGGCCAGGGTTACATATTACATAGCATTGAGCATTGAGCAATATACATTGCATAATGCATTAAGAAGCATTTCGTTTAACTCAAATTGTCAGTTTGTCAACTTAGCACCACAATAAATTATATTATGCACAGTACATATTGAAAAATATTACAATTATTAGTATGCTATTCTTTTGTAAGGTTTCTTTCAGTAAATTCAAGCTGCTTTGTTACAGTGGAGTCCATGCAACTCTCATTAAAAAACAAGTATGATGCCGGAAATTTTTTTTATAATTATAAGACTATTATCTTTGTTTTAGAAGCTCCAAAATTGAGATGACCTGCCTCAACTAATTCATCTTATGATAGGCTGACCTAAAATCTTAAGTGTAGTATTTAGGTTAGGCCACTGGGCCATGTAAAGGCCACAGCCAGATAGGAAAATTAGGTTATGTGAGTGAGATGGGCTTATATCCCCCCCATTACCAGCTGCCCGTCATGTGACCCCATTGAGGCATCCATGTGAGTCATCTTGTGAGATGCCTCAAGGTTTTCCAGACAAAGTAGTCCTCAGTGAACCTATCCCAGTGAGCCTTATTAGTATGCCTGGCTTGAAGCCGGTTGTAATGCATGTCTGCATACAAACTTTACATGCTGAGGGCTATTGGATAAGCAAATTAGCCAGTTTCTCAAATGTATTGAAATAAATTAGAAGTGAGGAGTTACATTGTTGTACATTCTCATATTGCTAAAGCAATATACTTTGTCACAGACACCTTGAGTTCATGGCCCTGCAGTGCAGCGTATCTCACACTGTTGTTTGCTGGTGCAGCATATTTTTGCCTCTGTGGCATATGGTGATTGTAGTCTGAATTGTGCCTGACTACCTCTTATTTACTGATTTACCTCTTATTTAAGAAGCACTGGGTTGTGTCGTCCATATGCAGCATGGGTTGGCTGCCTAATCCCTGAGAGAAAGTACTCTGGGATTGGGATTACTGAAACAGGCAGCATGGATTAAACATACCCGGGGTCGTTGTGGCTAGAGGGAGCCTGAAGTTTTGCAGTAATCACACATATACTTGTGAATTTTGTGTGTGTGTCTGTATGTTTGGCTTAGCTAGGGCGTATGAGTGAGATGGTTTAGTTTTGCAAGATAACAATCACTGGAAGACGGGGATGTGCGAGCTGCTTGAAAGATAAGCAGGCTTGACGTGTCATTAGTAGTAGACAAAAGATTCTCTTTCATACTGAGACGGCAGATGGAGGTGTTTTGAATATACATCCCCCTCTATTTTGCTGGGTAATGATGTGTGTTGAGTGCCTATCCTCATCTTTATGATGGCCCTGATTGTATTCACAATTACGTTAATGTACACTACTGTTCAAAAGTTTTTTTTTTCAAGAAATTAATACTTTTATTAAAGTGTTAGTTCACCCAAAAATTTAATTTCTGTCATTAATTACTCACCCTCATGTCGTTTCAAACCCGTAAGACCTTCGTTCATCTTCAGAACACAAATTAAGAATTTTTTTGATGAAATCCGAGAGTTTCTGAACCACACATAGGCAGCAAAGTCATTGCACCTTTCAAGGTCCAGAAAGGACCAGTGCAGTGCTTCCAGGTTCTACGTGAGAACAGTGGCTCATTATTGGCTCATCATAGGTCGTGCTGCTCATGTGAACAGCGTCTGCCAATAATGAGTCGGCGTTCTGATGTAGAACCCCAAAGCGCTGCACTGCGTCTACAATGTAAACAGCGTAGAGACTGATGGGGAAGAGAAGAAATTGTTGAATGAAGTTGTTATTTTTGTTTTTGTGCTCATAAAGCATTCTCGTCACTTCATAACATTAAGGTTGAACCACTGTAGTCATGTGGACTATTTTAACAATGTCTTTAATGCCTTTCTGGACCTTGAAAAGTGCAATGACATTGCTGCCTATGTGGATCAGAAACCTCTTGGCTTTCATCAAAAATATCTTAATATGTATTCCAAAGATGAAGGGTCTTACGGGTTTGGAACTTTTTGGGCGAACTAACCATTTAAGCAAGGACACATTAAATTAATAAAAAGTGATAGTTAATCCATATATAATGTTACAAAAGATTTCTATTTCAAATAAATGCTGTTGTTTTGAATTTTCTATTAATCAAAAGATTCCTGAAAAAATGTTTCCACAAAATTATTAAGCAGCACAACTGTTTTCTAGATTGATGATAATAGTAAGAAATATTACTTAAGCACCACATCAGAATATAAGAATGATTTCTGAAGGATCATGTGACTGAAGACTGGAGTAATGATGCTGAAAATTCAGCTTTGACATCACATGAATAAATTACATTATAAATATATTAAACTTTAGGCAGTTCAATGTGTCAAATGATGTTAAAATTGTTATTGATATTGGTTAGGAAACATACTGCATGCTACAAAAATGATATGAGTAATGTGTTTGGTTTTTAAAAAATAACATTTAATTTACCTGAGATAGTCAGTTTATTGTCGAGACTAATGATAAATTCATATTATGCACAGCACAGTATACATACTGCATAGTGTAAATAGCACAAATATGGTAGTACATAAATCTGAATATAGTTTAAAGGCCCTTTAGCATCAAGAATAGTAATTACAAAGTTTTTAAAATATATTAAAGAAAACTCTAATAATATTTCACAGTATTCCTGTTTGTTCAAATAAATGCAGCCTTGGTGAGCCTTTTTCAAAAACAAAAAAACAAACCTTAATGAGCACTTACTTTTGAACTTTTTCATGCGGCAGTTCACAGTTTGTTTTTGCTAAACTTGAAAATAAATATGAATAATGATTGTAGGAAAAAGCATTCAAAATCTGTCTAAAAGTGGAGATGCAATACATTTCTAACACTGGGGAATACAATTTTTGTTTAATTTCTGTATAGTTTCCTGACACTTGCTGGCTGATGCTAAAGTTTGATGAGGAAAGTTATCACTTTATCAGCCTAACGTTGCAGATACAGGTACAGGTAGGAGTACGGTTACGAGAAGTTGAGTGGGTTGGATTTCATGCTGAACCACTGTAATCTACTTGAATGTACTCCAGGTCTGACCATTGTCTTTCTCTTGTTCTCTTCCTACAGGAGGCAGGCAGTGCTGAAGATGACCGGCGCTCTCAGCCCAGAAGGTACGTCCACAGGCCTGACTCTAACCTCTTCTGTTCATCCACCAGCATAATGAAATACACATTTATGTCTCAGATATTCATAGCCACACTTGACTGGACCATCATCTTTGTTTTTGAGGAAAACATTCACTTTAGTTTTGATCCATCCTATGATATGCAGTATCTCCACCAGGGGGAGTATTCTGATCGGTGCATGACTAATGAACGGAACAGAGTTTGAGTTTTTATTAATGTTTGTTTCATTTTCAGAATGGGTAACTGCATTTTTGATCTGCTTGTTTTGGCCTGATAATAGATCTAGTGAAGAAATCAAAATAAAGTGAGAGTGGAAGCCGATCTGTGATTTCAGATTATGTAACAATCAATATCTGTGTTTAAGAAAGAAACTAAAAATTTGAAAATAGTTCATTATTATTTGAGTGAAACCAGGAAGATGGTGACCTGTATTCTGACTACCTTGTGTACGTGACTATGCAATCCAGTACACTACAGTATTTGCCAAGTAATATTTGCATGAATATCAGTTTACTGTATCTGAGGTCAGCAATATTTGTGTATTTTAGAGTACACACGTATGTAAGTGACATCAGACTTGTTTGTTTTGTATCTGTCTCTTGTTTTGGATTAACTGATTCTGAACATCTCCGTTGTGGTTTGTGCTAAATCGGACTTCACAAGAGAACCTATACATAGGCTCGCACGCAATTAGTTTTTTGCAGAATCATTCAAAAAACTTCTACGCATTCCCTACCACTTGCGTGTTTGATTAAATACTTGAAATAAATTATTTAAATATTTTATATAAATAATTTAATGATGATAATAAGCTAATAAAATTGTAGTACTCCAAGCTCTACATTTTATTATATTTTACTTCATTACACAAAAT
>RJVU01057378.1:579550-623650 GCA_003731715.1 Anabarilius grahami
TCTATTATTTGAATATATTATTTAAATGCAAATGATAAGTATTTATACATCATGGTAGCATTTATGGTTTATTCTCTGCTGGAATTGAGTTTGAAGGCCATTACTATTTAATTAAATTAATAAACACTAAGGTATCTGCTCATTCACTCCCCAACCTACATTTCCTGCCGGTACTGAGACTGGAACCGAAACAAAGTCCGACTCTCTAAACATTAGGCCACAACCAGTGTTGCCAAGTCCGCGGTTTTCCCGTGGAAGTTGGCTACTTTTACACTGTTGCCGCGGGTTGTTTTTCACGTCTGCGGTTTAAATCGACCCCAAATGACGTGATATTTAGCCCCTGGAATGCGAATTCTACCAGGGGATCTCCGCCAAAAACGCTGATTTTACCCCCGGAACGCAACTTTTACCGTGGGACACCCCTTGGCTAGTTTTGAGGAGCAGTTTTGGCGTGAAACCCTGGCAACCCTGGCCACAGCTGCCCCTAGGATTTCTGCAGCAAAAAAGAAGACAAAAACGAAATGTGAAAAATGACCTTGACATGTTGTCAGGTTCACCCATAAACACTTGCAGCTCACTGGCTGTTTAACCCTGGCTTGCTAAATGTTTTTATTTTCCCCTGTTCCTATGTCCTTTTTAAATCTCAGCTATTCATAGAGCCACTTGACTGCTCATGGAAAACAACTGTCTGATCTGAAGGATGCACTGAAGTGCACTCCTCCAGGCTCGTGATTTCGCAGCTGAGGTCGTATTCCCGCGCTGCGCTGTGTCCTTGCGCGGGTGTCTGAAGTGTCGGCCGTCTGTGGAGTCCTGCAGTGGACCCTTCCTGAAGCACATGTCAGCAGCTCCTCCTCCCTTCTGTTCAAGCATTAGTGCGCCGCACCGCAGCTCTTGCATACGGAGTTGTGTGTGTGAAGCGGTTCGCCGGCTCATGCCAAAGCAAATGCACATGTAGAGTTTTTTTTTTGTAGCTTTATACGTTCTCATTTGTAGTTTTATGCTTGTTTAGGGGCAGTCTTTACTGCGTTTAAACGAAACGGTTAACTTTTGGGGACTGTTTTGTTTGTTTATTTTTTATTAACCATTACGCTATTTTAAGGCCACATTGGTGTCCTTTTAAGGCCTTATGGACGGAACTTTTTAAAACTATTTTAGCAGACTGGACAAAGCACCCGGTTTATTTATTTTGGGTAGCTGTTTTAGTATTTGGGGTTGTGTGATGGCTGTAGAGGGGTCTATCTGAGGATATCCGGCTCTCTGCTCCTCCGTCATGACCCTGGAGAGTGTGGCGATCACGGAGAGCTCCTCTGCCCGGGGATTCTGCTCCTGCTGCGGGGCAAAAATCATGCCGTACTTCTCCGACAACGCGGTCGCTTCTCAAAACCAGATCAACCAGCTGTAAGTAAAGCTCAACTGTTAGGCACCGCATATAAATGCATAGTCCTCATAGATTACGCACTTAAGTCTTTATAATATTTACTTTATTTGTGCGGTTTGTTTTTATTACTGCACTGACGCTGATAATCAAGAACTTTCACACGAATGCAAATAGTGACGGTAAATGCACTGCGAAATACTTCTCGTCACATCAGAAAGCAGAAGTGGACGTTTCCCAATCCCAAGCCTTTGATGACGTAGCTGTGTGTGTGTTGTGAAAGATGACAGGACAGGGATGTGATCAGGATGTGGTTCACCAACCTGTATACGAGATTAATTGATGAGTCGTACTACAACCGTGTAACAGCTTTTTTACCATAACCATATAAAGTCATGGACATATTTTGACGGTGTCTCCAGTACCAACGCACTGTGTGTAATGGCATGTTCTGGATGTAGTAGGTAATATTGAGTGTTTTATGTTTGTATAATTAATAACATGCAAAAAAATATACTTTACCGTTCAAAGGTTTGGGTTTGGCAACTCAAGTTTTTTTGTGTAGCGCATTTCACAATACATATTGTTTCAAAACAGCTTTACAGAAAATACTGGTTCCAGTTACAATTTAGGAAGTATTCTGTTAACAGATTTAAAAAAAAAAAGTATTTTAGGTTCATCAAGGCTGCATTTTATTTGATCAAAAATACAGTAAAACAGTAATACTGTGAAATAGTTTTACAATTTAAAACAACAGTTTTCTATGTAATTTCTTCCCATGATGCAAAGCTGAATTTTCAGCATCATTACTCCAGTCTTCAGTGTCACATGATCCTTCAGAAATCATTCTGATTTGGTGCTCAAGAAACAGTTTTTATTATTATCAATGTCGAAAACTGTTGTGCTGCTTTATATTTTTGTGGAAACAAATTTTTCTCAGGATTCTTTGAATGTAAAACATGCCTCAGTACCCAGTAGAATCAAAATAAATGAGATGATAAATGAGTTTTTAACCGAGTTTTAAAACTAGATATAATAGGAACCGCTCTAGGGTAAAAGATTCCACAGTTTAAGTGCAGTTAGTCACTTAGTCACCATCTTGATATCCTCAAAATATTTATTTCTTAAAAAAAAAAAATGAGGCAGTTTTATTTGTCCTCAAAATTATATAATGTACTTTTTGATCTCAGTTTGTCAGTTTGTGTTTTTACAGGCTACATAGCATTGTGATCATTATTTTATGAAAAGACCAAGTGTAAATGTCTTCCAATTTGCTTTTGAGTTGAGACTGGTAACAATGCGATTAAGGAAGTGGTTTGAGACGCATACAAAATATGTGACTTAAGTTCTGTAAAAAGTTGCTGCCCAGCATTTGCATCATCAAAAATGTGAACTTGGCTAAATTTGCATATTTCAGAGGTATTGTAGATATGATTTATATCTGTTTACAGACACATGACGTATGTGGCCTTGTGTAAATGTGATGTGCGTACCCCATCAGATAGCAATCCAGTCGACCAAGATTCATGAAGTAACCAAGTGTAAATATCTGTAGATAGAAAGTAAGGGAAAATGTTTTTAATGTTTAACAGACTTGGTAGTTTTTGGTGTTTTTGGACTTTCCATTCAGTTGGACTATTTTTGCGTTGGCAAGATGTCAGCATTAATTATGAAAACCTGATGGTGGATCTCATAACAAACCTAACCGAAGCTAAACTGAGCTCTTACGTCAAAACTTGAAGTTGATTTGAATGAGGTTCTCTCTAATTTTTGCATATGATGTTTTGGTTTGCTGTTTTACACTGATGGGTAACATGTTTCGACCACAGATTTTGCATATGTCCAAGACCCCAGACAGCTTGGAGCCTCAAAAATAAATAGCATGTACTAAATCCAATTTGCTGTACATCCCACCAGACTGTGAAATCTTTTGAGTCAGGCCTAAACTCCAGTCGATTGGTTTCTTTCATGTTTCAGTGCATAGAGTAGAGATATACGGCTCTGTTTTTAGACTGACTAAGCAGTCATCTGACATTAGTCAATAGTGTTACAACGGCATTCGTTTTTTCTCTTTATGCAGAGGAATCAGTACTGATGTTAATTGGAAAGACTCTCTGTTTCATCTTTCATGCCAACAGTAGATGATATGGGGAATTTCATTTTCATTGAACCTTAATCCAGTTTTAATTTTTTAATCCGTCAGATAGGGCAGTTGATACCTGATGGGAATCCCCATGATAATATTTAAGTATATAAAAAAATCTCCATTAATCCTCATTCACTGCCAAGGCAAACAGAGCTAAGAATAGGCCTGTGTTTGTCACTGAACTTTAATGATTAACCTGGGAAATTACAGGTGTGAGATACTGGAAGGAAGTTAGTGTGTTGAAATTTGCCGTGAGAAACAGAATTGCTTTATTTACCTTTACTTCAAACAGCCAGTGACGTCGAGAAGCACATGTTTTCCAACTTCCAACTCAAGTCAAGTATGCACTTGATAAGCTTAAGGGTTTGGTATCGTCACAGGGAAATCTGATGTAGTTTGTTCTTCTGTTAAAATACGGGACATATTTGGTTCGGTAAAATCTCTTCCTCATAAGTACACTGTGAGTTTGTGTTGAAAGACACAGCAAAACCCAGCTGAGATGATGCCAAAGATGTTCCCAAACTATTATCTGATTTTTAAAAATGGCATAACAATAAGCAACTAGTTGTAGACGCATCTGTTGTCTCAATCTAGCAATGTTGTAGAAATTAAATATGAAAACACATAAATCAGAATTTTGAACTGGATTCAGACCAATGTAACTTTACTTTTTACTGTATATATTGTTTATATAGTATTTTAGTATTTATCAATATTTAAAATGTATCTTTAAAACTATGTTTTAAGTTTATCCATTTCATAGTTCAAAGAGTGGCTTTTTTGGCCTAATTCACAGATATTTCTTCTCTGGATTGACCCTCCACCAGAACCCCTCCTCTCTTCCTAAGTATAGTCATGACTTCAATTGGTCACCCATGTGGGCCAATTAGAAAGCAGTACTTTGAACCAGAATAGTGCCTCGCCGTCTCATTTAATTAAAAAAAACTAGGCCTGTAGTTTTGTTCTTATGTTTGTCCTCATTTGGGTTTTCCAAACCTGCCTTTATCTCTGTGTATCGCTCCTATTTTGTCTATTTTTACCTGTATGTCTCTGTATTTGTGGCAAGGGGCCTAATTTGTATCTCAGAAGGTGACAGAATTCCATCTCCTGCTCAGGCCTGAACTCATAAGGCCTTCAGCCCGGGCCTATATTTATCCCTTCCCTAGTGGGAGAGTGACTAATATGGCCAGGGACAGGTGGGGGTCAGGCATCTTTCAGCTTGTTGCCTGGCTCTCAACTGCCCCTTACATAGTGATGATTGTGTCTGTGCCCTAACAAGTACTGTCCAGCGCTTCATGCCAAAAGATGACCCTCCCACCCTCTTTTCTTTCTCTCTTCCTAAGCTGTGTGTAGACGAGCGCAGGCAGGTCGTCTGTTTCCTCTGTCTGACCTATCTGGATTCTCTTCTTTTTTCTCTCAAGTATGGATGTGTGTGCCCTTACATGTCTGCCTCAGTGAAATGCCAGTGGGTGGAAATTGCATCACATGGCCCCGGTGCTTTCTCCGCTCCCTGAACACGGATACTGCACTACTTGTGCTGCAAAAACCAGCCCGGCACAGTGTCCCAGATCATATTCTTGACATGTCACTGAAGTGTTGTCTGCACCCATGGTGCCGAAGCTTTTGGAGTTTAGTAATTAGTAATCTCGATCAGTATATGAGTAGTTAATGTCAAGTACTTTTGGTAAATGCTATAATCCATCTCAAACTATTTTAAATGCCATTTTGCTTTTTTTTTTATTTTGCATGAAAAGTTAATGAGATTACATTAATTGAGAGATTACATTAAATATTTTTACTTTTTAAAATTAATTCGGCACTCTGTAGGACAAACAATTGACCTGACTAAAAATGATGAAAAACCAATAATATTGACTTTTAACTTAGTCTAAACTCTTGAATATATGTCAGCTGCTCTTGTAGAATTGTTGTTTAACTGTGTGTAGTTGGGTTGAATATGTGCAAACTGCAGGAAAGTCAATAATCTTATCAGACCCTGGTGTTCTTTGCAGTCAAGCAGTTTGCATGCTTTCTGCTGTCTTGCACAAAATTACAAAGTTTTGTCTCAAGCGCTCTTCCAGCTGTTACATGAGATGATATACAGTAGCTAGTACCAACACTGTAAAAGTCCATCAGCATTCATTCACTCTGCTGTTTATTTTTAGGTGTGTAAAATTAGCCACTACCCTGTATCAGCCTGCAGCTCATATCCCCTCGTATGCTGATAGATGATGCTCAGAGCGTGAAAGTGCAAAGTGCAGAGCATGAAAAGAGACGTTTGCACTATACTCTCATTATCTGCCTATCTTTGTCCCTTTCTTGCTCCTGTTTTTTTATTTTTTATTATTATTATTATTTCTGTAAAAGCTTCCTATAAAAGCATTCAGCAAAGCAGTTTTATCAGCTCTCATATTAGTTGCCAAAATTAAACTAAATTTTCAATTTTCAACAATCATCACACCTGCTAATGGCGAGTGTGCCTCATATATACTGGCTATAAAATTTTAATTCTGGCTATGAAACTGTATTTTTAACATGTTTTGTAAACATTTTTTTTTTTGCAGATTTATAAAGTCTCTTTTGCTCACCAAGGCTTATTTGATCAAAAATGCAGTAAAAACGGTAATATTGTAAAATATTACAGTTTAAAATAACTTTTTATTGTATTTGTGGAAACATGATATGTTTATTTCAGGATTGCTTGATGAATAAAAAGTTCATTAGAACAGAATTTTAGAAAAAATTAACAAATTTGTTGAATAAAAGTATTATTTATTATCATTATTATTTATTGACCCCATTCCTGTGACCGTGGGATTATTTAGCTGGTATTCTTTGTCTGTTAGTGACAAACAGTGCTAGTCATTTTCACTGCGTCTGAAATCTAATGCTTTTCTATTACTGTATGTAGTATGTGAAAAACAGTACGCCAACGGAGTAGTATGTGTGACTTTGTAGTATTAAGTAGAAGTGGTAGAAAAACAGTAGGCGAAAAGTCCCCAGATGACCTGCTACTTCCAGTGAGATTCTGAAGTGCGCATTCGATGGACACTTTACTATCCCATGAGGCAACAGGAGAGGATTTATGAATGGAGGTGAAGCGTTTACGTGCTAATGACAACATGGCCGATGTAGTACGTCCGGATTACATTCATACTACCCACATTCATAATATGTAGAACATACTTTTTTAATGGTTACGAAGTAAGTTCAAATTTAAATGTAGTACCTACTCGGTCGGTACTCGATTTTGTCTTTAGAACTGCGCCTGTCACAAAAATATAAAACCACATTGTTGTTTTGACCAAATATTTCTTTTATTTTGGTGTTTTTATTTAAGATAAATTGACATGGAGTTTAGGAGAAAACACTTAAGGCTTCCTAGATAAACTTCTGATGGCCAAGGTTTACTCTGTGTTCTATAATTTTTAAAATTTTGTTCCAGTTTCTTATAAACTTAAAATAGTTTCTTTTTGTATTTGGTGCTTAGCGAGTGTTTACTTTGGACCCTTGGGTCGGCTGTAAAAGAGAGAGACCATGAGATCGACAGGAGACAAAAACTGAGACTAAAGAGTGGAGGAAACAGCTGGGTCAGAGGTGACTGGGATGTGGGAAATGAGCTCAGCTGGGCCTGATGTTTTTTTCCTTGTTTTTATTTGGGGAGTGACTGCCCTGGGCTTCTTGCGTTCCCTCAATTCTGCAATCCTTCCTCCCCCAAAACCCTGAGACAGAGGGCTGGCATTTCCGCAGAATTACCCAGATTCCTCAGAAGTTACTCTGAGGGTGCTTTTCAGAGCCAGAATTGGAAAGTCCAAAGCCTATGTCATGTGATACAGGAGCAGCAGTTTATGAACGAGACCTCTGGTCACTGTTAGTTTCGAGATGAAGGTGTTGCTTCGTAAAGACAGCTGTTATGGGTCAAACATCTCCCTGCTCTGTAACTGAGCTGCTGCAGCATGAGCCCCTTCACATATTTTACAATGTCACTTTGAGGTCTGAGACTGAGCCTCTTAATGTAGATAGTGCAAGTGCTCAAACGCAGATGTGAATTGTTGGTGGTCCTGTTATACCAATTTGATGTGAGCTTTTGCGTCACTGTTGCAGAAATAGTCACTTCCAGAAATCAAATGTCTGTGCCGTTTAAAATGTATCTAGATATGTTGACTATTTAATTAGCTTTTTCAGTTTTAGCATATGTATAATATATCCCTGCTTTCTCTCTGTCTGTCACTGTTCTTGTAATCAGTATCAGCGAGAACTTCCTAACCGTTAAAGGTGCCGCCCTCTTCTTACCTCGGGGAAATGGCTCCTCCTCTTCTCCAGCAGCCCGCATCACACAGCGGCATAACAAACACACAGGTATGAAATGGCACATAAGGTTCTCTTGATGCAGTTTATTGTGCGATTCTCTCTGGCTGTCAGTCGCAGCTTCACATATGTTATGGAATCTGTGTCTCTTGTTTTCTTTTTTACATTGAAGTGTTCCATATGGCAATGCATAAGACTGTCCTTGAGATGAAGATTTTGTCACTCAAGAATGTTTGTGTGCATGTATTTGCATGCATGTTGATAGACATACTGCTGTGCCTGCAGATAGACAGCATTGATTTCATTATGAGACCCATTAGCTTACAGGAATGCATTATGAAGGGGCTCTAGTCATTATATAATACATTATACAGTATTACTGACTTTATTCTTTTTTTCTTTTCTTTTTTTTTTTGAACAAAAGCATTTAATGATGGTCCGGAAAAATACTTTGACACTTATGCCACACTTACATTGAATGAATCTTATTGCATAATGTAACAAAAATTCAAACTGAGTGGGATTTATTTGAAAGAAAAAAGCAAAGTTTTCAATTAAAATCTTTCAGAAAAGAGCAATTGGATGATTGAAATTTCTGTTTCATGCCAACTCTGAGTACAAGTTTTTGAGCCCTCTCTATGCAACTTCTATGAACCATACTCTCCAACTGGTTTAATATTTCTATTCATGATTTACAAACCCAGGCTAATCAAACACTAGCCAGAGAAGGAACGTGTTTTGTATGGGAGGAAGTGAAATTGACCTCTGGGTATTTTCACTGTAGCATGCAAATGTCACAACATTATTATCTGGGAGGTTTATGGTTGTTTTTGGTTTCTTCACAGGTGACCTTCAGCAACATTTGCAGATCATGTTCACCCTGCTGCGTCCAGAGGACACTATCCGCCTGGTAACTACCATCATTCAGAGTCCAGACCTAATTAATCAAACCACAGGCATCAGAATGCTGATTCTGTCTCTATCACAGGCTGTCCGGTTAGAGAGCGCCTACACCCTGCGTACACGGTACATGGTGATCGTCTCCACCAATGGTAGACAGGACACAGAAGAAAGTGTGGTGCTGGGAATGGACTTTAGCAATTCAGATCGGTCAGTATAATGCAGACACTCTGATACGTTCATTTTGCATTTGTTCATATTGAAGGTGGTGCTCATAACATGTGATGATGTGTTTCCTGTAGCACTTGCACAGTTGGGCTGGTTTTACCCTTGTGGAGCGATACACTTATACACTTGGATGGAGACGGGTGAGGCATAACGTGCATGCATAAACCAGTTCTGCATTTTTAAACAAAACTTTTTAAGAGTATTCAAACTGAAAGTGATGTTTTCCTCTCATTAGTGGCTTCAGTGTGTCCACCGTTAACAGAGTCCACGTCTTCAAACCAGTCTCAGTGCAGGCCATGTGGTGAGTGTCTATAAAGACAGATTTTTTTTCCACTTTCATACTACTTTTTATATATATATATATATGTGTGTGTGTGTGTTAATGTATTTTCTCTCTTGCAAATACTCTTAGGTCAGCCTTGCAGTCCCTGCATAAGGTTTGCGAGGTGGCCCGATGTCATAACTACTACCCTGGCAGTCTCTTCCTGACCTGGGTCAGTTACTATCAGAGCCGTGTGTCCTCCGACCAGCATTGCATCAATGAGTGGAACGCCATGCGAGATGTGCAGTCCCACCGTGCAGACTCACCCGTGCTCTTCACTGATGTGTGAGTAAGACACACAGGTTGAATGTACACTACCGTTCAAAAGTTTGAGGTCAGTAAAGTTTTTTTCAAAGAAATTAATACTTTTATTTGGCAATGATGCATTTCAAATAAATTGTTCTTTTGAACTTACTAATCATCAAAGAATCCTGAAAAAAAAAGTTTCCACAAAAATAATAAGCAGCACAACTGTTTTCAACTTTGATAATAGAAAACAGTCATTTTAAATTTAAAACATAAGAAAATTTTAACGACCCCAAATCTTTGAAAAACAGTGTATGGTTTTGTGGAAATAGGTTTCAGAGTCCTTATGAAACAAGGGTATTGTTATTGTGCTTTCCATATTTAGGACCAAGTTGATCATGTTTACAAAACTTGAGTTATCCTATAGTCAATAGGGGTGAATTGCAGTGTTTGGGTTTAAATCAATGCTTGTTTTTTGGAAAAGCGAGACACGTGCGTACACACTCAAAGTTCAGTCATATTCGTCAAGAGGGCAAGCTTGCATCAGAGTAAGACAAGGAGACATGGCGTTCCCTGAATAGATTGACATGTTATTGCCAAATCGATGAGACGGACATTAACTTCTTAGATGCACAACGGCCTGATGGTGTAATCTTTCTAAGATGTTGCTTGGACTGCAGGGGGGAATTTCCCCTCAGTCTGAGGCATACCCATGTGCATGTGTTTTTAACATGCACAGCTGCAGCCTCTTGCTTTTTATAGCTCCACGCTGAGATAGAGTGATTTACAGTCGGAAAAATGGGCGAGATGGATAGGTAGACTGGCGGATAGATGGAAACAGGTGCCTTTAAGAGGGGAGTGAAAATTGTCGAGCTAGTATATACTTTGGAAACGGTGACCCTGAAAAAGGTCAGTGAGGTTGAGACATGGAGATAATGTTTTCCTCGAGAGGTGAGAGGTCTTTGTTAATGTGGATCTGTTCTTTTTAGACATCCTGTGGAATGGTGCCCATTGAATGCATTTGAATTAAGTTAACAGAGCTAAGGTATTGTCTCCACAGCTTGAGATTTAGTATGGGCACTTTGCATTGATATACATAGGAACATAATGATATAATAACTCCACTGTCACTTCTTTTTGTCACTCTTTTCAAGTGGCCAGACCCTTTTCATGAAAGGTCAATCAAGCTGGCATCTGCATAGGGGCTTTTCACCCCTCAGATTGTCAAACACGTTGCCCTCATGCGCACAGCCACCGGCTGAAGGTGTTGACCTACATTAGCAGTGTTTTTAGGTTACTGGTAGTGCTTAAGAACACAGTTCAGTCCCCTGCGAGCCAATCATTGCCTTGTGTTGGTATCAGTGAAGAGACGCTTGTCCCGTGGTGAACCCAACCCCACAGGCCTAGGGATGACGCACGTTTACCATTAATATTTGCACATACTGCAACTGAACTGGGATTTGATTTCAAATTGTTTGTTTAATTTAAACAAAGGCTTTGTTCTGAAGTCTTTGGTTTTCGTAGCTCTACTCGAACAATACCACACAGACATACAAAGAATCATACGAGGTTAGGCTAGACACGCCTCACCAGACCAAACTGGATCATTTATTCTGGGTTTCATGCATACAGGCCAACTGAGAGAGAACGCACAGAGAGACTGATTAAGGCCCGTTTGAGAGAGATCATGATGCAGAAGGACCTGGAGAACGTTACTTCAAAAGAGGTACAAAATCTCAAAGTCTTCTTGGTTTGATACCTTCAGTAAAACCCACCAAAATCTGAATGTCTTAATACCAGCAGATCTTAATGGTAACGGATATATTGGATAATATCTTTTTTTCTTCAGATTCGGACGGAGCTAGAGATGCAGATGGTTTGCAACCTGCGGGAGTTCAAGGAGTTCATCGATAATGAGATGATTGTTATCCTGGGCCAGATGGATAGCCCCACCGAGATCTTCGACCATGTCTTTCTGGTTGGTCTCCTACCCAATTGTCTATACCTCTCACTGAAGAGGACTAATCTCTTTCAGACTTTAGGAAAGGGGTGTTCAATCCTGAAGGGCCACTGTTCTGCATCGTTTAACTATACCCAAATTAAACACACCATAACCAGCTAATCAAGGTCTTCAGGCATACTTCCAAACCTCCATGCAGGTGTGTTGGGGCAAGTGGGAGCTAATCTCTGCAGGACGTTGGCCCTCCAGGAACAGGTTTGGACACCCTGCTTCTGGAGAATCAACCATAACGTTTAATTTATGTTTCCAGGGTTCAGAGTGGAATGCCTCTAACCTCGAGGAGCTCCAGAACAGTGGGTAAGTGACGCTGTTATTCCAGGCCACTGTTTTTAAACGAATACATCCGCTCGGCTGTATGCAGTCATTGTTAATTTTACCACCCCCACTTCCTCAGAGTTCGCTACATCCTGAATGTGACGCGAGAGATTGATAATTTCTTCCCGGGGCTTTTCGAGTATCACAACATCCGAGTGTATGACGAGGAGGCCACAAACCTCTTGGAGTATTGGAATGATACCTACAAGTTCATTTCCAAAGCCAAGTAAGTAGAAAGGCTGGCTTCTAAAATTCCGGTACTTTTGACATCGTTACCCATCTCATTGCTGTGGAAGTGTGCTTTAATGGTGTTTCACGAAACTTTCGCGATCCAGGAAAGCTGGAGTGAAGTGTCTGGTACACTGTAAGATGGGAGTGAGTCGTTCTGCCTCCACCGTGATCGCATACGCTATGAAGGAGTACGGCTGGGACCTGGAGAGAGCCTTTGATCATGTGAAGGAACGGCGCACCGTCACCAAACCAAACCCATCCTTCATGAAGCAGCTGGAAGAGTACCAGGGTATCCTGCTAGCCAGGTATGGGCCACACACACAGCTTGAGGTCAGATGCTTATTCACGTTTCTTTTGATCCCACACACCCTTACCTTTTGAATAAAGAGCCAAAGAATAGCCTTACTGATACACATTGACCTTAGGATTAAATGTAATACCTTTGCTCTAAAAAAAAAGGTCAACAGAGACCAAGTTTGCAGTTTCCATTGAGTAAATGCTCCTGTATTTTGACTCAATAGCATTGAGTTTCGTCGCCATTGTGATCTAATGCACTTGTATTATGCTGGTCTCTCCACATTCCTTTTGTTGTGCAGCTTTTGCTGTCATACTTGCTTTCATGTTTGTATTCCCATTCACACACCCAGAGCTAATTGTAAGTTTTAAATATCGGTCACCACCCTCAGTGATTCACCTAACCTTAAATGTTTCCACCATATTGAGGAAAGACGCTACTCTGACACTCATGTCTCATTCTTTCTCTCATTCTTGCTCATTCCTCCAGCAAACAGAGGCATAACAAGCTGTGGCGTTCCCACTCAGATAGTGATCTGTCGGAGGGTCATGAGCTGCTGTGCAAGGCACCTCGCTCGCTGGACCGCTCGGACCCACACAACAACAACGGTCCTCCTTCCATCCAGCAGATGCTGGGCATTGCTGTGCTTGAGTCCCTTACCAATCCACAGCCTGTTACGGGTAACACCCATATGAAATCAGGAGAGTTGCCCTCTGAGCTGGCACATGAGGACCCCTTCCTCCCGCCTCGCCCCAGACAACGAGCGGCTACAGTGGTGCCTGAGCAGAATATGGCAAAGAACTCTCGCAAGAACCTTGTGGTGAGCGAGCCTGTCGCTCGTTGCCACCCTCCTCCCTCTATACATGTTCTCGCTCCTCCTCTTTCGCCAGAGGAAAGAGAGGGCGATACAACTCCGGACCAGTCGTCTCTCCAAGTGCCTGAGCCAAAAACAGATACTGTTGAGTTGTCCCCCGACACGCCTGATCACAATGACTCTTATCAAGTGTCACAAAGCTTAGAACTGTGTCTGGAAAGTGCTGTCAGTAAAGATGAAGGGAATCTGCCTTCTTCAAGGACGCCCGAGGCTGACAGCCCCTCAGGAGCCCCTGCGGTTCCCGAGCTGGACTCTAGTGATGATAACAACAACCACAACACTGCAGATCTAGGAGCAGCAGATGACTCTGTGAATGCCGGCGTGTCCCGCCTTAGCACAGATAGCATTGACTTCTTTAGTGCCAGAGAGAAGTTCCTCTGCCTGTCCCAGGACAGTCACCCTCGCTCATTTTCTGAAATGACCGCTGTGCGGCCGCCTCAATCCAGATGCACCCCTCCCTTGGATGATCCCAGTGAGGAAGCAGATGAGGTAAGAGTTTGAGCTCACTTCAAAGATCATTGCACTTCCTGATTTGTCATACTGAAAGATAAATTATAAAACATGAATGGGAATGACTCATTTATTGATCTGAAAGTAATGATTCAGAAAGTGTAGGCACCAGTACAACACTGCCTCTTGCTGGTTTAAACCAGAATTGCACTTAAAGGGACGGTTCACCCAGAAATTAAATTTTCATCAATTATTCACACTCATGTTGTTCAAAACCTGTATGACTGACTTCTTTGGAACACAAAATGACTAAATCTGGGCTTTCAGGCTATAAAAATATTTATTTTGAGACTCTAAAGCTTTGCACAAAGAATAAACCAAATTTTAAGTTTGTTGTAGCACTTTTTTTTTTTGTTAATTTTCTGTAAATTTTGGAGGTTGACAGCAGCACCCCCCGCAAAATAAAAAATAAAAAAAATACATTGGGCAATTCTGCCTTACTATTTTCTTTTTGTGAACCATAGAAGAGAGTTAGATTAAGGTGCTTAAATGATGAAATGAAAATAATTTTCGTTTCTGGGTGAACTGTTATTTTAATGTGGTAACATTAAGCTCTCTTTATTAAGAGTGAACTGTAACAATGTGAGCTGTAAAAAATATGCTGCCTTGTGTAATCAATATTTTCTCTTTTCTCTTCCCTAGTGCCACGCCCACTCAGAGACCAATAGCGATGCAGTGCCCCAACCCCCTCACCATGACAACAGCGTGTGTGTGCGTCATATAGTTACTGAACTGGAATCCATATCACACACCTGCAGTCCACCACTGGCACGCAACTCACCTCAATCTGGAACACTGGAGGAGGTGGATGAGCAAGTAGCCTCAGTTCCTCACTCTCCCTCCGACAGACCCTCTGGATCTGTACGCCGGGCCACCGAGCAGTTGGAGCTTATACTACGTCAGGGTCAAGAGGTTCCTCGCTCTCCCCTTCCTTCCCCATGTTTGGACTGTTCTGAGCCGCAGTCTTTCTCCGGTAAGCCAGAGGGCACTGTGACCACAACCTGCACTGAGACCCAAAAGACTACAGACAGAAAAGGAGGCAACACCAAAGTGCTTGATGATGAGGACTCTGGTATAATCCCTGATCCTTCCTTCTCACTGTATCTTGAAGGGAGTGTTTCGGTGGAGGCTGATCAGATCACTTTGAACCCCACTCTTGAGCCCAGCTCTGGATCTTCCTCTATGTTGTGGCTAGAAGGCGTGACCGAGCTGGAGACGGATGTAGACGACCCGTTGAGGCCCCAATTCCGGCTAGCACGCAGCAGTGAGGACTTGCAGAAGATCCAGGAGACTCTCCGAGAGCTCCAGGCATTTTTATACGAGGCTGGAGGACTGGGGGTCTGCACTGGACAAGTTGAGGAGAACCAGCCACTCAAGGGCCAGTGGGACTCAATAGATGGGGAGCAGCGCTTGGATCCCAAAGCACCCGCGGTGTGGCAGAGAGCCATGGAAATCGAGGCCCGCATCAGACAGGCCGGTCTTACCCCTCCCTCACTCATGAAACGCTCTGCCTCACTTGCTAAACTTGACCGGCTAGAGCTGTCTACTAACGACTTGAGCGACTGGGACTTCCATCCGGCGACCACAGGGTTTCATCAACCCCCTTCTTCCTCTTTATCCACCTGTCACTCCTTGCCACTGACCCACAGCCATGATGACGCCCATAAGAAGCAGCGTGTTCTACCTCAGAGCCCTTCCACTCCTGATTCCGCCGTCCATTTGATAGAGGCAGACAGGACTGAAGGCTCCGCCCACCTCTCACAATCATGTCTGCAGCAAACACAAGTGGGTGGGGCCAGGCCCCCTGAACACACTCCCGTCCAGCCCACCGTTTCCGTGTCCACACGACAACATATAAAGACTCATCCCGTTCGCCGCTTCCGCAAGGCGTCAGACAAGAAAAAGACAGTCACTGTTTTGTACAACACCATGTGACCATTACTGAACTTTCACATACTGCTTTTGACGGCGTGAAGAGCTATCTCAGACTGCAACCAATTCAAGTTTTGTTCATTTGAAGTCCAAGCTAAATTTTTTACGCTAAAGATTTATGCTACTGTAGGTGTGAATGAGGGCATGTGTGAGTGAATGTGTCAGTTTTGTGTTCCGAATCTTTCAGGTAGCAACTCAAACAAGGGGGTTGTTTCTTAAAACATGCACTTTACTCTCTTGTTTTAATTTTTTATGGTTTTATTATTATTTTTTTTTAGATAGCATTTTTATTTGAGTATTTTTGCACTGGCTTGAAAGGTAGAGTTGACTGTATGTCTGACAGCATGTGGAGTCATGATTCTGTTTGAAACCAAGGTAAACTTGATCTTTTTTTATCCTGTGCTTTAGCTGTGACTATTCTAAAATAAAACTGCACTATTTTAATTATTTTTGTCAGTCATTTATTTTGTAGACAGGTCAATAAATCAAATATTTAATCACTAAATTGTTAGGATCGTAGGAGTTTTTAGGATTGGCATATTACAAACGGAGTTCAATTTTAGAGGTGATGGTGGTGGTAGGGGTGGTGATGATGATGATTATATACTAAACTAAATTTAATTATGATGATAATTAACGTCATCTGAATTTGAATGGAGAACGGTTTTGGTTTTAGCCTGCTTTCAGTGTAATTTGTTTGAACAACAGCGCCACAGTGTGGCAAAGAGTTGTACTGCAATATGATGTAATTTACCAAAATCAAGCAAGTTAAGGGTCACTATTAATGATATCTCAGATATTTTAAAATAATTTTATAAAAAGTTCAGTTAAAAAAGCCTATACAGTAACTTGTAACATCTCTTTGTGGCCATTATAATGCTTTCTCTTTACACTTTGTTTTTGCATTGCTAATAAGCAAGCACAACCTTGATGTATATTAGAGAAGAGACTGAATGTACTCTGTTTCACCAGAGTCCATTTTTAGCTCCGTCTGCAATCAGTGGCTGTTATGTTTGAAATTTGAATGTTCTTGTCATAGTACCTGCACCGACTGACTCTAATATTATTCATTGGGGTTGACTCATCACTTAGCTAAAGCTTCCTCTAGACTGCTGATTCATTCTGGAAACAGCACGGCGATGCCTAAAACACTCCCCCGACAGTCCCAAAATAATCGTGGGAATGAAGGTGTTTGAAGCCTTTGGCAAATGACATAAAGCATCTTTGAACCTGCTGGTGGTAGAATTTGCCCCGTAGTTTTTGAAGGAACGATGCATATTTAGCAGGCCTAGGTGATGAACACAACACAATCATTATGTTGTTGTCTGTCATAATGTACAGTGCATGCTAATCACTGATAACTAAAACTATAAAAATAGTTTTCAGAAATTGAAATAAAGCTAAAATATAAATAAATATTAGATGGAAAAACTTCCATCAGACATGTTGGTATGGTATTGACCAGTGTTGGGGAAAGTTACTTTTAAAAATATTGCATTGCAATATTGCGTTGCTCCCCTAAAAAAGTAACTAATAGTTACTTTTTATGGAAAGTAATGCATTACATTACTTTTTTCACTTGGGCTGGGCTTGCTTGTTTGTTTTTAATATAACAACAAAAAAGTTCTATTTTTGGCAAATCTAAAGGCCCTTTCACATCAAAAGTGAAATGAATAAGCTTCAGGCTGAACACAAATGTGGTGTTTATCACAGAGTAATTTTTGCTTATTAGTCTGGTAGAATTGGATCATCGAATGTCAGCAGCAAAGAAACTGGTAAATAAAGTGAGATTAAATCTATAAAGGATATTGGTGTAATTTAATAAATTAAATTATTGCATGTTTGTGCAATATTCTGGGGTTGCATTTCACTGTTTTTATTCATTTTGAGGAATACTGACTGTTTTTGTGCAAGTGAGATGACTAAATATGTCATGTTTACACAACGCATCTGCACTTACTCTCGATTTCTCTCAACATGGCGACAGAAGGTGTCAGTCAATACATTGGCATTACTAAGTTGAAAAAGTTACTCAGATATTTTGTTGTAAAATTAAAAGTAATGCATTACTTTTCTAGTTACTTGAAAAAAGTAATCTGATTACATAATTTTAAGTTACTTGTAATGCGTTACCCCCAACACTGGTATTGACATACTAAAGGGATGTTTAAAGAATGCTATGGTACTGCATCCTTACAAAAAAAAGCATTGTTGCAGTACCATGTTAATGCCACGGAGGTCCAAGGTACTTTCAAAAATACATAGCATATGTTATTACAGTATCATCAAGCACAATACCTTTGCTTTTAAAATCACAAACTTTAAAAAAGTTAATGACACATTCATTCCCAATGCTTGAAAATTCATGTTGATTTAGATGTCTTATCCTTTATTCAGAATGCCTTTAAGTTACAAATGTGAACAATATATTTCAGTCACATACAAACACAACAGCAGCACTCCACACAAACCACATCAACCAAATTCAAATGAAAAAATGTTAAATATAAATAATGCTCTTATATGTTATACTGAAACATTGAATCATATCAAGCATTTCTTAACGACTGAGCCCAGGCATTCACAAGTCGCACAATCAATCTACGTGTTTATTAGGAGCTCTGTCTCCAGACAGTGTCATTAGATCCGCTTCCTTTGAAAACTGACGGTTAATCCCTTGTGTTTTTTACGTTGAAGCTTTTCAGATGTGCAGTATGGCCATGTTTCCTCATTTGTTTTTCAAAGATTCACCTGATACATCAAACCCTGAGGGCACGTCACTCAGGCCCAGAATAAATCTGACTAAGGAGAAAGATCTATTTTAAGATTCTCCAATAAAATTTCCCCCCTCGTTTTCGCTCAGGGCATTATCTCTGTGAGTGATTCCTCCTTTCATGTTTTATTCCAGAACTGGCACCTCTTATAAAAGCACAATTAGATTTTTGATTAGCTACCGCAGGTGTTTCAGTCATGAGACAATGAGCTCTGATGGTAATGTTGAAGGAAGCACCGAATGGAGGCCGGGAAAGAAATGGTGTTGTCGAGTGATTGAACAGACGGATGAATGCATGTCGTGACAATTACATTGATTAAAGTACCCAAGAGTCAATTTAGCACCATTTGGAGTAGAACGCATACACTGTGTTGTATGCGAATAATATCTCTTTTTTTTTCTTCTGAAAAGTGCATTTAGGACACACATGATGAATATTGCAATGAGCATTTGATTCAGATTCAAAAGAATCGTTTAGTCATTAATGACGTGTACCTGAAAATGGCTTGTTTTTTCCATTCACTCTTCTTATTAATTGTCAGTTGTACCATTACAATAATTTCTCAAGCGTTCGGATTATCAATCTGGAGAAGAAATAAAAATCATACCGTTGACAGTGCGCAAAGGGTGGGTGCCAACCTGCTGTCATAACGCAGGGTTTGGCGTTCCCTTTAGGGCGCTTCCACACTACAAAAAGTGTGGCGGAGAATTTTATGGAAATGATTGTGCAAAATTCGTTTTGAGGGAATGGAAACAGCCGGATTAAGACCTGTTCACACCAAGACGAATGTGTGAACATTTGGTGTGATAAACATTTTCATTTCAATGACCGAAGGAAAAACATTTCAAGCCACCAATGTAATCATTTTTGACAGAGAGGTGTTCTAATCTCTTTTATAAAACGGATAGTTCCGGCCCTTGATTCTGATTGGTTGAGCCACGTTCGAAGCCGTTGTAAAATTTCCGAAAACAGCTGACCGCATTACATAAGTATCACTGCTCCACTGAATGTGTATGTTGCCAAAGTCCCTTTAAGACAAGTCATTTCACTCGGCGGCCATCTTTGAAATGCCTCTAGTGCATGCAAGTGCAGCTCCTATCACTTTGAATGGAGAAACATCAAATTCTCCAAAGCTGTTTGCCAAGCTTTCGATTAAATTTCATATTTGAAATCACCAATCAAATCTAACAACTGTGTCATAAATTTTGTTTCTAAACGCTCAAATCATGACAAAAAAAACTGTATTTTTCAGGATGGTTCAAGCTAATCCGCATGCGCAATCCTAAATGCGCGTCTTGTCTCTCATTTCGGAGACGCGCCTCTGAACCGGAGCTTCTAAGCAGTGACGCGATGACTTTACCAATCAGCGATTGGCTCTTATTTAAAAGGCGGGACTTATTCTGCCATATTGCGCGTTGCACTTTCTCCCATTCGAAACAATACGAGTCACGTTTTGTGTTATTATTCTATAGTCTTCAACCAGTATAGTATTCAACCACTCTTAGTGACGTAAACATATGTTTGTTTATTGAAGCTTACTGCATTATGTAAAAGAGTGTTGTGAGAGCGATATCGAGTGACAGAGTTTATTAACGTTACCTGCATTCAAATTTAGCATTTTCCTTCAGGTCAGTCCTATGATCATAATAAAAAATCCATTTGAATGTCTGCTGCCATCCTGTCCTTTTAACATTTAATGGGTTTTCCCTTGCCCCGCTGACAGCGCTAGTCAAAGCATTCGTCATTTGCATCTTGTTCCGTGTTCACAGCAAGTTTAAATATAAAAATCTTTGCGACCGAGTGCCTCGCTCATAAAGACAATCTTTGCCGCCAGCAAATGGCATAATAACTAACTTTTGTTGCTGTTCACGGTCAGGGACTATTTTTTCCAGCGGAAGGAAGCCTTTTAATGATTTTACTTCATGAAAGTTGCATTGATACATATTTTTTGGGTTTTAACAACACCCCTTAACTGTAATAAATTCACTGTAAACCATGGCTTCTTGGGGCTTATTGCTTTATTCCACTGCACTGCGAAGAAAACTGGCCCACCAAGATTAAAGCTTTTGGTCATGTGACCATAGCCGCTGCTGTTACATAAAACCACAATTTGGTGGCCCTCAGGAACTGTAAGTGAGAGTAAATAGCAGAAGAATCCTGAACCAGCTCTCTTGTCTCTGTACTCTTGCATTAAAGGATTAGTTTACTTTCAAATAAAATTTTCCTGATAATTTACTCACCCCCATGTCATCCAAGATGTTCATGTCTTTCTTTAAAGTTTTTGATGAAAACATTCCAGGATTATTCACCTTATAGTGGACTTCAATTGCCTCCAAACGGTTGAAGGTCAAAATTACAGTTTCAGTGCAGCTTCAAAGGGCTTTAAACGATACCAGACGAGGAATAAGGGTCTTATCTAGCGAAACGATCGGTCATCATGCTTTATATAAACAAATGATTGCCTTCCAAGTGCTTTCGCCAAAACTGCACTTTCGTATTCTTCAAAACGTTTACGCTGTATGTCCTACGCCAGTTCCATTTTTTCCGTAAGTAGAATAGGGAAGGCGTAGGACATACAGCGTAAGCTTTTTGAAGAATATGGAAAGCGGAAGCACGTGCAAGGCGATCATTTGTTTATATAAAGCATATACATTTAAATTTTTTTCAAAAATGACTGATCGTTTATCTAGATAAGACACTTATTCCTCGTCTGGTATCGTTTAAAGCCCTTTGAAGCTGCAGTGAAACTAATTTTGACCTTCAACTTTTGGAAGTCCACTATAAGGAGAATAATCCTGGAATGTTTTCATCAAAAACCTTAATTTCTTTTCGACTGACGAAAGAAAGACATGAACATCTTGGATGACATGGGGGTGAGTAAACTATCAGGAAAATTTTATTTGAAAGTGAACTAATCCTTTAAGAGGCGTTTGATAAACACTATAGCAATTATAAAAATCTAAACGTCTCTTTGAAAACATACTGAGTCCTTTATTCTATGTAAGGAGCTTTTCTGTACTGGGGTGTTTCTGCTTTTCCAAAAGTGTTACCTACAGTGAATTTGCATTTTCAGTCAGCCTGTCTGCCTGTATTTTTTTCCACATTAGTCTTGCTTATGAAAATTGGACCGCATTTCCATGCCAAACAGTCATGATGGTGTGAACAGGTCTTTAGTTTGAAATCAAATGGGAGTACATAAAATTTGATTTCCAAAATCACATCTGGACCCGCCTATCTGAGATTCTCAAAGTTCAGCGGTTAAGGTACTGACATTAGAGTATACTGCAGCAAAACATATTTTCTTTAAAACTGTTAGAAAGCAACTTTTGGTAATAACGGAGTGTCACTTTTGCAAACATTTCCGTTTTTCTTCATACGTCCTTGTGAATGCAGCATTCCCGATCAAAATGGGATGGATCTGCAGCATTAACTCTTGTGTGTAAGTGCCCTCACACATTCTATTAGGAGACATCATGGCTCCTCAATCCAAGTGCAGTGAATTTTGTGTATCAACAACCAAAACTAAGGTTCTTTACATCCATAATGTATAACTGAAAAAAAGTGACAACTGCCTCCAGAACTCACACCTTCCGGTGAGTATGCGAGAACTCTGCGTGAGTGCTTGGATGATGGCTTTGAGAAACAACGGTAAGATACGGTCTCAGTCATAATTGCACATTCACACGTTAGGAGACCAGACTGGTGCTGATCAGTCAGTAGATTGCCATGAGTTTAGTAGTTTGTGTTTGTAAACAGAGTGAAGACAGAGGTTTCTCTGTGATTCTGAATGACTCATTTGTGACTGGACCGGAAAGCGGCCCATTTTGTCCAGTTCTTTGGAAGAAGAGGTGAGGGGCATTTGGGAGTGGCCAATCGTAGTTCACGCTGGGTACAGATCCCCAGGCATGCTCTGCCACTCCTCGGTTCCCTGTCACTTTTCCATGAGTGACAGCTGTATGATACGCTGCAGTTCCTCTTCCTCTCGCCTTTGACGAAGCTCCACCTCTTCCTGCTCACGGGCGGACAGTGCCATGGCTATACGCAGCTGCTCATCATAGCTGCGCGGTGGCTTATTGGTTGGTGTGCTGCGAGGGCTCTCCATAGGTTTGTGCTGTGGGGTTCTGGGTAATGGAGAAGAAAAGAAGTGACTGAGATCTCTGCTAACACTAAAAACACTAAAATCAGCAATTTAAGTGTGATAAAATACATGTGTATTAATTCATATGTAATATATGCAGCGCTTTATAGGAATGGAAAGACTTTCATATATAATACTATATAATCACCTTTTATTCATTTTCAACATTTCACTTTAATCACGACAGTCAGAATTATTTTAGATTAATTGTGCAGTGGCATTTTTTGCCACTGTATCTTGAATTTGGGGGGCATTTTTGTTCACAAGATTTTAATGTTTTTAAAAGTCTCACCAAGGCTCTATTTATTTGATCAAAAGAACAGTAAAAACAGTAATATTGTGAAATATTAGTATAATTTAAAATAACTGTTTTCTATTGTAATATATTTTTAAATGTAGTTTATTCATGGCAAAGCTGAATTTTCTTTCAGAAATCACTCTAATATACACTTCTCAAAAAAATTAAAAGAAACACTTGGAAAACACATCAGATCTCAATGGGGAAAAATATCGTGCTGGATATATATACTGATATGGACTGGGTAATGTGTTAGGAACAAAAGGATGCCACATTGTTTGATGGAAATGAAAATTATCAACCTACAGAGGACTGAATTCAAAGACACCCCGAAAATCAAAGTGAAAAAATGATGCAGCAGGCTAGTCCATTTTGCTGAAATTTCATTGGTGTCAGATGAACCAAAACAATGTCCCAGAGGTGTTCTATTGGATTTAGGTCAGGCGAGCGTGGGAGCCATTCAATGGTATCAATTCCTTCATCCTCCAGGAACTGCCTGCATACTCTCGCCACATGAGGCTGGGCATTTTCGTGCACCAGGAGGAACCCAGGACCCACTGCACCAGCCTAGGGTCTAACAATGGGTCCAAGGATTTCATCCCAATACCTAATGGCAGTCAGGGTGCCATTGTCTAGCCTGTAGAGGTCTGTGCGTCCCTCCATGGATATGCCTCCCCAGACCATCACTGACCCACCACAGAACTGCTCATGCTGAACGATGTTACAAGCAGCATAACGTTCTCCACGGCTTCTCCAGACCCTTTTACGTCTGTCACATGTGCTCAGGGTGAACCTGCTCTCATCTGAAAAGCACAGGGCGCCAGTGGCGGACCTGCCAATTCTGGTGTTCAATGGCAAATGCCAATCAAGCTCCACGGTGCCGGGCAGTGAGCACAGGGCCCACTAGAGGATGTCGGGCCCTCAGGCCACCCTCTTGAAGTCTGTTTCTGATTGTTTGGTCAGAGACATTCACACCTGTGGCCTGCTGGAGGTAGGGCTGTGACGGTGCCAATTTTTTACTACCGCGGTGGGAAATCACCAATCATATATATATATATATGAGGTTGCGTTAGACTTTTGCCGTCATTTTGACGGACATGTTCGTAAAAATCCGTCATAATCAATTATTATGCGTCATTTTATTTTTATATTTTAATGATAAGACGTTTAATAGTTTCTGATTTCGTCCACATTTTCATTTTTATTCACGAACTTACAGGATAAGCAAATAGGCCTAGGCTATGCATTTATTTATATTATGAAAAGAAAGTTGATCAAAGACTGCGTCACTTTTCAGTTTTAATCTTGAACAGTTGTCGAGGATCTTGAGTGAACGCGATCATCCTTTCCTCTTTACTACTGTACAGAACGTAATAAATATGAATGAAAATAAAAAAATATGTTGAAAGATACAGTAGCTTAACGAAATCTGTATCACGTCAGTTCAATCAGTGTTGCAAACAATGTCACATATACCTCAGAAAAGCCATTCGTTGACCATAAACTTATAGTCAGCAAGAAAAATAACAAAACGAACCATTTAAAACAAAACTAACTGGATTAGAAACTTAACTATGTAAGTATAAGTATTATAACTTTATTATTATAAAATGGACTTAAACAGGGTGCGTGTAATCAAACGCATTGTTTTCATTTTATTCTGGAGACTGAACTCTGCTCTGCAGACACACTGGAGCCACTCACCACCTACTGGTGATGGGTTATGGACCTTCTACGGCCCTGTCCAGCTCTCCTAGACTGTCAGTGGCCTCCACCTGTAAAACCATTCCTGTTTTGGGGGTCGTCTCATTTTTGCCCATCTAGTGCACCTGTTGTTAATTTCATTAACACCAAAGCAGCTGAAACTGATTAACAACCCCCTCTACTACTTAACTGACCAGATCAATATTCCAGGAATTTAACTGACTTGATGCTATTTTCTGATTAATAAGTGTTCCTTTAATTTTCTAGAGCAGTGTATATTGTTCATATCATTTATTATTATCATCAATGTTGAAAACAGTTGTGCTGCTTAATATTTTTGTGGAAATCATAATTATTTTCAGGATTTTTTGATGAGTAAAAAGTGACTTATTTGAAATAACAATGTTTTGTAACATTACAAATGTCTTTAAAGGATTAGTTTACTTTTAAATAAACTTTTCCTGATAATTTACTCACCCCCATGTCATCCAAGATGTCCATGTCTTTCTTCAGTCGAAAAGAAATGAAAGTTTTTGATGAAAACATTCCAGGATTTTTCTCCTTATAGTAGACTTCAATGGGCACCAAACAGTTGAAGGTCATCATTAGTTTCACTGCAGCTTCAAATTGTTCAACACGATCCCAGATGAGAAATAAGGGTCTTATCTAGTGAAACCATCGCTCATTTTCTGAAAAAAATTGAAAATTGTATAAGTTTTAACCAAAAAATGCTCATCTTGAACTAGCTCTCTTCTTCTTCTCCTCTATTAGAATTCTGGCAGTGAAGACACTGCTAAGTGTATTACTGCCCTCCACAGGTCAAAGTTTGAAAAAATTTGTATATGCAATATGCTAGTTCAATAGTATATAATAATTAGTTCAAACTTTGGCCTGTGGAGGGCAGTAATACACTTAGCAGCGTCTACACTGCCAGAATTCTAATAGAGGAGAAGAAGAAGAAGAGAGCTAGTTCAAGATGAGCATTTCTGGTTAAAACTTATATAATTTTCAATTTTTTTCAGAAAATGAGCGATGGTTTCACTAGATAAGACCCTTATTTCTCATCTGGGATCATGTTGAACAATTTGAAGCTGCAGTGAAACTAATTATAACCTTCAACTGTTTGGTGCCCATTGAAGTCTACTATAAGGAGAAAAATCCTGGAATGTTTTCATCAAAAACTTTCATTTCCTTTCGACTGAAGAAAGAAAGACATGGACATCTTGGATGACATGGGGGTGACTAAATTATCAGGAAAAGTTTATTTAAAAGTGAACTAATCCTTTAACTCTTGATCAGTTAAATGCATAATGAAGTATTAACTTCTTTAAAATAGAAAATCTAACTGACCCTATTGTGAATAATGTGAAGTGACTGTTTCGGATTCATGTCGGCTGCCACGGACAGGGCATCTCAACTTGCTTTAAAAATCTGTGAAGAGCAAACGGAGGTGAGGAGAGAGAAATGAAAACCCTAGTGAATTTCTATGAGCTTCACTGAGGCTGTATTGACAGTCAAGCCTGTGTCAATAGCTCCAGTAAATGTGATGAGAGTGTAATGCTGTCCCTGCCTATTGTGGGTTAGATGTGACTACAGGAGACAGTAGAAGTGGAATACTGACTGCAGACCTTTCGTGTCGGCTGGGGTCACAGGACAGAGAATGTGTTCCTGGCTTACTGTTGGTCAAAGCCTCCCAGATCGTCACCTGTGAGAGAAACAGAGGGATCAGGTAGGTGTAAAATGATTTACAATGTCTTACACCACATCCTAACCAGGCAAGACACATTAAAGCAACAACCCCGCTAGAGATTTTACGTTCCCAGAACATTCTCAGAACGTCCCCACTGGTGTTAAGGACGTTGCCTAGTAACGTTCCCAGTACGTCCAGAGACGGTCATGATATGGAGTTCTTTTAGGGTTTGGGGGATGTTATTTAGCAGACCTTCACAGAACATTCAAGACGTTCTCTGTACGTTTGGGGAACCATATTTTATTTGGAAATGTTCTCAGAACGTCCTTGCTGCCCTTGTCAAAAAATTTAATTAAAAATTAGAGCTAAATTGAACAAAAATGTCTGTTCAAACAAAAACTAATTTTTCTTAAATGTCTTACAAAAAAAGCTCTTTACAGGTAATTCCTGGATTAATATTATGAAACCTTTTCTTTAAAATGCAAATCTCTTGCAGTAAGTCATTAGCTGACCACAGCACATGCATGAGCTAATGTAACTACTGGATCACTGCATCAGCAACCACACAGTTACTGCAGTCTTTAAATAAAGCAACATGCAGCAGAACATCAGTGTTTCTGGATCATCACTGACTGAAGCACAGGCGCTACTCTCCAGCACAATGGTGACCTCACAAAACTCAGATAACAGAAACAGAACATTAAACACTAACAGATCTCTATAGATTTCAGCATCTTCACTTACTACAAACCAGTCTGACTTTGTTTCTTTCATACAAATCTTCTTAATGAGGTGTTGATGTATTATTAAAATTTATAAATGTCCCCGTTACAGAGGTAAGCACTTCCTTTAGTTGGGCTCCTGACCCTTGACGTTTTAACTTAATTTTTCTCCAATTGTTGTGACTGTGTTTTTCTAAACAGATTTGTGAGAAAAAAAAAAAAATTTGCTGAATTTTGGTTGTTCAATGTTGATGAATTCATCATATATGGCCTTATTAACTGATCTCTGAATATTGTATTCTGTTTCATGTTGTTGTAGCTCTATGATACTGCATAAAATCCTGTCCTGCTTTGATATGTTGAAAGTTATCATTGTGCAGAAATTTTTCAGACAGGATCATGTGGACACACACAGACATCAAGATTCTGCGCATGAACCTCAACAATGGTGAGAACATTAAACAGATCAGTTCTGAGCATCACAAAAAAAGCTACTAAAGTCACAAAAAGATTTTTGTTTATTGTCACCATTGTTGAGGTTCATATGCTGATTCATGATGTCTGTGTGAGTCTAAAAGACACTGCTCAAAACTCTGTATAGTGAATTTAAAAAATAAAACTCGTTAAAAACAAAAAAACTAACCGCTAACTAATGCAAAACTAACAGTTAACACACTCAGAGTTTAGACTCTGGAGAGGATCCGTGAATCAGGACACTCCATGACAATTGAATCACCATCATTAAATAGCCAAATTCATCTGATCAGAATTTCGCTTGCAATTTTTGTTGTAACATGCGTTTTTTAATCTAATGTTAAAATATCAAGAATCAAGAGCCCATCTAAACAAAGCAAATGCTCACCTCCATAATGGTGACTTCAAACTTTATTATTTTCTATAAAACACCCACGTAGAAGGCAATGTTCTCAGGACCTTGCGCAACGTTGCCTAAAAGTTAAACGTCCTCTTTTGGTAATGAAAGTGCTGCAGTTCAAGGTTCCTTATATGACTTTAGGGGGACATTCCATTTTGGTTATTTTATGGTCACATAAGAATGTTACAAAGAGGATATATTTGGGACATTAACAGAACGTTCCCACACGGTCCACTGTTGGTCATTTAATAACGTTCCCGATATGAGTTGGGGCGGGGAATCAAAATGAAGTGAGTTTTTGCTTAAAACGAGCAAAATCCCTAAACTGGCAACACTGAATGATACCACACAATAGAGGATTTTTTGGACAAAAAAAATAATTTGCGACAAGCTTCGAATCGGGCCACAACCCTCAAAATCAAGCATAAAATCTTCAAGTGTGTAGCCAACCTAAGGTGGTTAGACATGCATAGTCTTTCTTTAAAAAGTGACATTGCCAACTACTTGTCTGGCATGCGTAATACAGCGTTTTTAGTCCTTAGCGCGGATCCCTGTGAATGGGGATTTTTGATAACGTTGTCATCTGTACAAAGAAAAAACGTTTCCGTTTTTAGTACATCGTTGTCGTGTAAACATGCCTTTTGTGTTAGTTTTTTGCTTGCTGCTGAAATTGTTAGCTGTGGCAAAAATAGCAAGTGTGGTCAGGTGATGTTGACAACTTGGTCTAATCTTACACAGAGTGTTTTTTATCTTGTAGATGTAATGCAGTTAATTTCAACTTAATAATAGTCTGCTATAGAATGCGTTGCGGCATGAAGCATGTCACCATTGTTGAGATGTATATTTCTACATAAGAGGGTCTATGGTTGGAAAGCTGCTTAAGAAGCCCTGCAGCGGTCAACCTGAAGCTTTCTCCTGCCCACCCACTGAAGCTATGGAGGGTTGAACCCAATCTATATCTGGATGGGAAACCTTCTGGTAGACCGGGCAGCTGTGGGAAGAGGTGTTAGAGAGGTCAGCAGGTCTGATCAGCCTGCGGCCTGAGTGGGTCCTAACGCCCCAGTACAGTCGCAATAAGCTGTACTGTATAAAGGGTAACCCTGGTGTAAAATAGTCCATACAGAACATACTGCCCAACGCCCCAGTACAGTCACCATAAACTGTACTGAATAAAGGGTTAAAATAAACCCCAGAAAATAAGGGGTGTAACCCTGGGGCAAAAATAATCCCTACATCATATAACATGTAGTTAATTAGTTAGTTCCACATCACAAATGAAATAGTACTTTAATTAGTTCTTACAACTTAAATGTAAGCACTCTATTTTTTTTCATTACTATTTTTTTTGTTTTTGAAAGAAGTCTCAAAAGCTCATCAAGCCTGCATTTATTTGATCAAAAATACAGAAAAACAGTAACATTGTGAAATATTATTACAATTACAATTTTAAATAATGGTTTTCTATTTTTATATACTTTAAAATATTTATTTCTGTGATGCAAAGCTGAATTTTAATCAGCCATTACTCCAGTCTTCAGTGTCACATGATCCTTCAGAAATCATTGTAATATGCTGATTTATTATCAGTGTTGGAAACAGTTGTGCTGCTTAATATTTTTTGGAACCTGTGATACTTTTTTCAGGATTCACTGATTAATAAATGGTTAAAAAGAACAGAATTTATTCAAAATAGAAATCTTTTCTAATGTAATAGTAATGATCTTTACTATCACTTGAAATCAGTTTAACACATCTTTACTGAATAAAATTATTAATTTTTAATAATTTATTTTTTTTATATAAATTACACATGATGGGAGAAACTAAGCTTTTCAAAGCTTCGAAACAATTGAACCAATTTCTTTGCAAAATGATTCATTCTTTCGAAGTATTTGAAACACCACACACTGGTGACCCCTGCTGGTCAAAAAAGCGCAAATGCAACAAAAACTCCCGCCAAACATGCATGAAATCACTTTTTACAAAAAATAATAAAATAAAATAAAAATAAATAGATAAAAAATAATAATGATAATAAAACACTAATCCATGCATCACTAGAAGTGTGTATGTGTATTTGATCGTCAAAATATTTGGTATCTGAACAAAATTTCATGGAAATATATATTCACATTTCATTTTTACAACACATTTTACAAAAATATGTTCAGAGATTAACATTTGCTCTGTTGTAAGTATAAACCCGCTGGGTTCTACTCGCAAGTGGGACTTGAACCCAGGTTGCCGGCATAGGAAGCAGGCACACCAACAAGGAGGCTAAAGCCCTGGGTATATTTCGTTTTTTTTCAGTCGAATGCACAGCCTTGGAAAGTTTACTTCATTTGACTTGTAGAAATACACAGCTGTTCAACGCATGCGCAGTTGAGCAATCTCTAGCCACGAATTACAACCCATGTAAACATCTTTGTATTCTTTCATGCTAGAGTTGTACAAATGAGGGTACTTTCTAACCTCTTTGCACATCATCACTATAGCTTGCATGCATGCGTTCTGGTCTGTTCTGTTTGTGCAGTTTTTCTTTGACTACCTTGTGAATCGACGCCCCCAGGGCACGGTTGCTACTTTGTGGATAAACTAATTACTGCAAAAAAATTGTCAGACGGTCAATGAAATCTCAAAACTGAACAAAACAGACTGTCATTGAAATCTCTAAACGAAACAAAACCGACCATCATTGTAATCTCATAATGAAACAAAACTCACAATCTTTGAAATCTAATCGTGGAAACAAACCAACTGTCTTTGAAATCTCGTTATGAAAAAAACCAACCATCATTGAGATCTCGTAATAGAAAAAAACTGACTGTTTGATCTGTTTCAAAATTGAATGTCATTAAAATCTCATAAAAGAACAAAACCGACCATCATTTAAATCTCGTAATAGAACAAAACCGACCATTGTTGAAATCTCGTCACTGCAAAACTGACAATCATTGAAACCTCGTAATTAAACAAAACCAACAGTTTGAACTGTTTCAAATTCAACCCTCATTGAAATCGCATAACGGAACAAAAGAAAAAAAACGACCATTACTGAGATCTCATAAAGAAACAAAACCGACCATCATTGAACTCTCGTAACTAAACAAAACCAACCGTCATTCAAATCTCATAATGGAACAAAACCGACCATCGTTGAAATCTTGCAAAGGAACAAAACTGATCGTCACTGATATCTCATGAAAAAAACAAAACCGACTGTTGAAGTCTCATAATGGAGCAAAGCTGATCATCATAGAAATCTCGTAAGGGAAAAAAATTAACTGTCATTGAAATCTTGTAACCAAATAAAACCGACACTGAAAACCAACCGTCATTAAAATCTTGTAACAAAACAAAACCGACCATCATGAAATGTTGTAATGGAACAAAACTGACTGTCATTGACATCTCATAGTGAAACAAAATTGACAGTCATTTAGATCTTGTAAAGGAACAAAACCAACTGTCTTTGAGATCTCACAACTGAACAAAACCGACCATCATTGAGATCTCGTAACTGAACAAAACTAACCATCATAGAAATCTCCTACCAACTAAAATCTTGTTAAGGAACAAAGCCAACCATCATTACAACCTCGTTAGGGAACAAAACCCAGTGATATTGAAATATTAAAATGGAAAAAAACAGCCGTTATTGAAATCTCGTAGAAGAAAAAAACCAACCGTCATTGAAATCTCATAACCGAATAAAACTGATCGTCATTGAAATTTTGTAACGGAACAAAACCGACAGTCATTCAAATCTCATAAAAAGAACAAAACATACTTTATTGAGATCTCGTAACTGAAAAAAACTGACTGACAATGAAAACTAACTTTCATTGAAATCTCGTAAAGGAACAAAACTGACCGTCAATGAGATCTCATAACAGAACAAATTAAAATTTGACTGACTGACAATGAAAACCGACCATCATTTAAATCTCGTAATGGAACAAAACCGACCATCATTAAAATCTCGTAATGAAAACCAAATGTCTTTAAAATCTCGTAAAATAATAAAAACAAAACCGACCGTTATTGAAATCTCATAACAAAACCATCCACCATTGAGATCTCGTAAAGGAACAAAATTGACGGTCATTGAGATCTATTAAAGGACCAAAATCAACCATCATTGAAATTTCATAAAGAAACAAAAAACGATCTTCTTTGAACAAAGGAACAAAACCTGCCATCATTGAGATCTCAAAAAGAAATAAAACCAACCATCATTGAACTCTCGTAACAGAACAAAACTGCCCGTCTTTGAAATCCTACAACGAAACAAAACCGACCATTATTGAAATGTCGTAATGGAACAAAACAGGCCGTCACTGAGATCTCGTAAAGGAACAAAACTGACAGTCATTGAGATCTCGTAAAGGAACAAAGTGACCGTCATTGAGACCTCACAATCGAACAAAACTGACCGTCACTGAAATCTTATAATGGAACAAAACCAATCAGAAGATTAAAAAAAAAACACAAAAAAAACACAAAAAGCATTCTAAGATGACACACAAAGACATCAAGAGCAGTCAGCAATATGAATCTTAACAATGGTGACAATCAAAAGTGCCATGCTGCAGTGCATGCTGGGAACAATAGTACAAAACTCCCAGCATGCATCACAGCATGAATAAATTATGCAGCTAAACTGTCCTTTTATTTTCTTTAATTCTAACTATTTGCTTTTATTTTTGCTGTGGTTTTTGTTCTGTCTCTTAGTAGGTTTTTGTGATGACCAGGGTTGATCTGATATTCTGAATATTTTGTTGTCACCATTGTTGAGATTCATATTTCTGATTGCTCATATCTGTGTTTGTCATTGTAGTTTAACTGATTTCTGTAATACAGTGTGATCTCAGTAAAATGCTCTTTGTTAACTGTGTCTTGAATGGATGGTTCAAGCAGTTTTAGACAGCGGAATATGAACAGAGCCTATAGTTTTTTATTAAATAAAATAAATAAACATTCTGTCGTTTACTCCCCCTCAAGTTGTTCCAAAGAATTTTCATTTTTGAGTGAATTATCCCTTTAAGTTTGAACCACTGTAATCACGTTGACTATTTTAACGATGTCTTTACTACCTTTCTGGACTTTGAATGTGGTAATTACATTGCTTTCTATGGGGGATAAAAACAAACAAACTTGGATTTCATCAAAAATATCTCAATTTGTGTTCCGAAGATGAACGAAGGGCTTGCGGGTGTGGAACGACATAAGGGTGAGTAATAAATGACAGAAATTTCATTTTTGGGTGAACTAACCCTTTAACATGCAAGTGTGTGATTGCATCTCAGACCTGGTCATATTCTGATCCAGCCTCAATCAGACTCTGCTGGATGGCATACTGTAGCAGATCATCCTCCTCTTCTCTAATGTTCTCTCTCTGGTTTCCTCCTAAAACGCTGTAGCCCCGTGGAGCCTCAAAAACACAAGGTGGGATCTCTCCTCCACGACATGAGTCTGATTTATACACAAACACAAAATCATGAAGACTGGTGCATTATTGTAGTCAAATGTATTGACCAGCAGAATCTGAGTTACATCAGTACTACTGGCAGCGCTATAAGGAATGCAAGCATTAAACATTTATCCAATCAATTCGTGTTTTGTCTGAACATGATATTACTTTGTAACACCGTATTTCTCGTCTTAAGAAATCGTCTTAAATAGCTTCTAACAATCACATTTCCTTGAAGGTAAAGGACTGGATGATTCTTACTTGTGGAGCTAGAGCTGGACACGCTGGAAGAGTCGCTGCCTGGAGACGGCGTGTCCGTCCTGGGACTGTCCTTTTGTCCGTCCCCTTCAGTGTCCACCCGGGGCAAACCACCCTCTTCACAACCATTTAGGTTCCCAAAGGTGATCCGAGCATTCAGGATGTGATAGATGGGAATTTCTGTGGTGGGGAGATGTTATTGTTGCATTAGCCCGATAGCTAAAATGTGTGTTTGTTTGTAACCTAACCATACTTTTAAAAAAATGCCTAAAAATTGCAATTTTCTAATTTTTTAGGCATATACTATGTTCCTTCACTACCTTTTTTTCCTCTCTCTTACCTATCTTGACAGGGAAGCCAGGAGGCAGACGTAAGGTGATGAAGTCCCTAAGCTTGGCGAACAAGGCATTGGAGATGGCCATGAGGTCAATGATAGGAGCCACCTGCTCCTCCAGAGATAAAGGATGAGATTCACACAACCACAGCTTGGCTTTGAACCTGGGAAAAAAACATACATATAAGAGCCGTGACACACAAAGCCGACAGTTAGACGCTGGCCATCACTGAGCGTCTGTTGGGCTAGTTTTGCAGTGTGATATAGTCTATTGATCCCTGCTGATATAGACAGGTATTTCCCTACAACTGTTGGCACAGTTTTAATATATTTGTATATTTTGATGTGTGTCGATTTGAATAATTGACTAGTCTATAATATAGATAATAATTTATATATCAGTGAGTGGAAAGCAAATCTGTAGTGAATTATAATGAATGATTTGGCAAATTATTTTAATTTACCTGCTGCATTTTAACAATTTTAAAAGTGTGATGTACAGAACAGCTGAAAGACAACAAGTGTATAATCACTCAACTCAGTTTTTGATACATGTGATGGAAATGAACAATTTTTATAATTTTGAATTCAGATGTAGTTATTTGGGTTTATCGTTTACAATATAATTATTTTGTTTTGTTTAGGTTACTTCTATGTTATGTTTCCCCCTTGAATGCGGGACATCATAATAACCCCGACTGTGGTGCATTTAAAGGCAATATCAGAAGACTCTTCGAAGAGGAACACATCTTATTAGTAATGATTTTAAGTGGGTAAGTATCATTATTACTATTGTTCATACTTAGGGTTAGCATTTAAATAAATCGCTAAGTAATATTTTTTGCATTTATTTTCATAGGAGGACTCTTTAAGGGGAGATGGGAAACGATTGGAGAGGAGAGGAGATAGTGGAATGGGACTGGGAAAGGACCACAAACCAGTTTGTGAATTATTTTTTTACTAGAGACAGTAAGCAACCACTCAGAACACCCTAGCAACAGCATAGCAACGTGAAAGTCCCACTCATATTTTCTGCAGAGAATCTAGTTATTTAAAATGTTTCAAAATGAAAATGAAAGCAGTGTTGTATTGAAGCACTACCTTTGTGTTTTGGTGGTGAGGTGACTAGGCTGGCCAATGTCTCTCTGACTCATGTTGGGATTAAAGTACTCCTCAGCCGTCACGGCCAATGGGTTCGTTGCGGGGCATGATATCTGAGTCACCATAGTGTGCTGGAAAACAGACAGCCATACACACACACACACACACACACTTTACTTTGAGGCTACAGAAGTGATATAATACTTAAAAGGCACTTTAGATGTCTTGATGATAAATTAACAGATTCTTGACAGGCTCCATTCACTCACTCCATTGTTAGGCCCCATGTGCTGTTCAGCGATACCCAGGAAGGATTGCAGAGGTGTCTTGCCGCCTGAGACAAAAACGCAACACACAGCCGGTCATATTACAGAAGACGTGCACAATCCCAAGGTTCTGTATTACATCACAGTAACAGTAGACAAGAGACAAAGACGCTGTTTGTTTGGGGAAAATCTGAGTGGGCATAGAAAGAATGAATCATCATATACACTACGGCATGCTCACCAGTGCACACGCTCATTGTGTTTTGTTGGGAAAAAACAGCATGCGCTTCAAAAACAAAATTTCTTAATCTGTATTTTTGTCATTAAATCTTATCCTTATGCTCACCAAAGGTTGCATTTATTTGATAAAAAAATACAGTAAAATCTTACTCACCCTAAACTTTTGAACAGTTATTGTATTGATTTAAGAAAATAATTTTCAATGTGTGATTCAGATTTCTAAAAATAAAGATTAATGTCAATATGGTCATGTGAAGATTTTGATTTGAGAAATAAATTGGTCAAACGTACCTTTGGGTTTTGTTTTGTGCTGGTCAGTGAGATGGTCAGTACGTGTTCGTGTGATCAGCTCAACGTTAGAGGCACAGTAAACCTGAAGCAAAGACATATGAGAATATTATTTGATCATTTTGTGGTGTCTGTCAGGAGTTAGTAAGCAGCAATAAAGCACACAAGACAGGAGTAGCGAACTTCATCCATCTTGTTTCCACTCTTTTACCGTTCTCACACACATTACATCAGAACACAATACTTCAAAATAGTAGTCAATAAAACAATTCAGGCATGAACACAACAAATTTGTTAATTAATCTGCCACATTATATCCCAGACCAAAATACAATACTCGCTTATCCTACAATGCTGTTCATGGATCTTGACATTTCAAATTATGTAGAACTTTGAAGCAGGGTTAGAATTTCATAAGCATTTTCAAAGAGTTCATAATGCATCTAATACTCAATCTACATGACACCATGCTGCACTGATTGTCATGTAGACAATTTAGCAGATTGAAATGGGAGCGGTCTAGTTTCGTCATGTCTCCTCTCTGCACTCTCTTCCAGTATATTGGCTGTAACCGAATGTAGTTTCATAGAAATTAATTCCTTTCCAATCGGGTCAACGGATGAAAGGGAGCTAAAGTTTGAAACTGTGAAACACTATGCGAATCAAGGCATAAGTGCATGAATGTTAATTAGGTCATAGAGACGTTGCTTGGTAACCTTCCAGGAGTGTCCAGTCAAGTGCCTTAATTAATATTCATGAGCCAAGCCTTCACCCATAGTAGGACGCCAGTTTGCCAGCTAATTAGCGCACAATTAAACAGCCTTCCTATTAGCCAAGAATAACTGTCAAGATAAATAAAGATATTAAACTTGAAAAAGGATTATCAGCTAAGGTGTTTAATTTCCATTATCATGCATCAGTACAACTTGTGTTTCTGAAAACTGTAGTGATTCTTAATTGAATTTTTCCATGCCTGTTGTGTCCATCTGTGTCTGTTTATGTTTGTTTTAGTTCAGTTTCCTGTGTTTCAGTTTGTTTCTATAGTTTTTCATTGATTAATTAGGTTAAAGACCTGTGGCTTGTTTCGTTGATTGGTTAGTTTGCTCTATTTAAGCCCTGTGTTTTGTTCAGTTTAGTCTGTTCTCATCACATACTGCTGCTTGTTCTGTTCGTGTTTTTGATCCTGAGTGTCTTTTTTTTCTTTCTATTTTGAGTTTTCAAATAAATCTACAACTGCTGCAATTAGATCCTGCCGTTTTTCATCTTTGTTGAAACCAAATGCTGACGCTTGTTTGTACATATACAAGTTAGAGTTGTCAAAATTAGTTGTTTGAGCACTGTTGAGAGAATACTTAAACACCTCTGATTGGCCATTGTGTTCACTCGCTCAACAGATATGTCTGTGACTGGCTACAATGATTAACGCTTTAAAAACATGTTGTAAATAGATATCCTTGACGCTCTTCACTGAGCGCTTACACAGATACACACGGGAGCGTTTGAAAGCAGGCGTCTATCGGTGGATTCGTCTATCAGCAGATTTATTAGGGATCCGCTGATAGACGTCTGCTTTCAAAATCATTGAAGCCAATCACAGACATATCTGTTGAGCGCGTGAACACAATGGCCAACCAGAGGTGACAATAGACTCAAAGCAGCTTTACAGAAAGTCATGATGTTTATGTTTATAATATCTTAATATCTTCATGCCTAATAGTCACATTTAGCAGATTTTAGTTGAGTGAAAATATAGTTTACATTTTGCAACGATACAAGCAGTCAAGCATTTGAGATATACTATATATATCATCCTACACAAGTATGCTGTATGTATGCAGATAAAGTTGGACATTTCTATATATTATTATATTATCAGCAAAACACTTTGAGTGACTTTTACAGTGATATAAGCCATACCTTTGATTCATACCCGTTCACCACCTCTGTTTTCTCACTCCGCCAGCCAAGAATGCCTGTTTTATTCCTGTGGAGACATTCGGGCATGTTACCAGGAGGCCGACGTGCCGTGCAGACAGAGGTGAGTCCAATATCACACATTTTTATGATGAAGCTTATCCCAAAAGTGCTGGCTCACACCATCAGCTTTACAGTAAAGCCAATATAAAGGCTTACGATGCCCTTACGGTCTAAAATTTTAATTGCCGACAATGACTTGGCAGTTGTTATTATGTGCTCACCTCTCAAAGGAGATGTTCCTGGTGTCAAGCTGTGTGGCCACCACGGGAGCGGATAGACGGGCCGCCACCTGCTCGTCGCTAGGCTGCAGCGCCCCCAGAAGGCTCAAAGCGGTTGTGCGGGAGGGTGAGGTGGGAGAGGAAGAGTGGTACGGCAGCGTCTCGCAAAACACCAGCTGTCTGTCATGATCCACTTCCATTACCATGGCGCTGGAGTCTGAATGACAGGGGGAGAGAGCGAACGGAAGGAAGCCAATTAGAGACTGTGGCGAAGTGAGATTGAGGTTGTTTCCATGCCAATGATGGCTTGTTTGAAAGAAAGCTGAGCGAGAAGTGGCATCGAGAAAAAAGCGCAGATCAAACCCAAATCGTATTTGAAGGTAACAGGCAGGGAAAAATAAAGGTTGTTCGGCAACAAAATCAGTGCAGGAAATAAGCCATCGCACACACCTTGACCCCTGAATATGAAGCTGCGATTGCCTCTTTGCCAGGTCATTTGCTCAAATCCCATGAGTGTTGTGTCCACCCGCAGGCACTGGCCACTCTTCCATACCCGATATGTGTCACTCGGACAGATACGAGACACGAGCGGAACTGGAAATAGAAGGAGAGTTCAACAATAGCAGGACATGAAGATGTGGAAAGAGGAAGTGCCTGTCCAAACATACCATTTACACATGATTACAGAACATATAACCTACCCCAGCTTGTAAACTCCCATTTCATCTCCACGTAAAAATCCTGTGCCTGAAAGACAAGGCGAACAAAAGGGAGAGAGAAGGTTAGAGAGAAGTGTACAGTGGGAGGCCGAAAGCGAGAGACGGATAGCTCTGCAGGGAAAGACATGAATAATAAAACTCCTGGAGAGATGAGGACCGGGGAGAACCAGAGAGCTCGCACATCCATCATAAACAAAAGGAAGAAAGCTACAAGGTTGAAAAAAACTGGTATGGACAAGGAAAAGAGAGGTCTTGCAAACAAACGCAATGGTTCCCTATAAACCTGTTTGTTTATTCTGCATGCATGAATCTACTGGAATGAAGGGCTCAGGTGTGCAGGCAGCAGGTGGTTATAAAGAAGCTGTTTGTTAAGCCCGTGGCTTGTTGTTTTGTCATTAACAGGTTCAGGGTTTATTAAGACGCAACTGGGGCTGACCTGACGGAGTCTCTCCAGCAGTCGCGGGATCCCTGCCAGTCGCTTAGTGGTGCGCTGGTAGTCACGGTAACGCAGCACCAGCCGCACCAGCTCCGGGTTACGTGTGCTGATGGCCTCCTGCAACACTGACAGACAGAAGGTAAAGTTTAAAGTGACACAAAAATTAGGGATGCGTGATATATTTATGCAGCTTTGCCATCATTAAATGCTCACTTAAAACACTTATAATTATAAATTAATAAACACTAATAAATAAAAGAAATTAAACTCTATTTTTTCATTCAGTACATGATAATTTAAATAGCATTTAAAATTTAAGTTTTTAGAGTTTTATTTTGAATTTATTTAGACAAAATAACATTATTATTATTACTCTGTGTTGTGGTTCTTTGGGTTTGAGAAAAGTGCAATATAAATAAATTGTATTATTAATTTTTATTATTAAAATTCAATATCTGCCAGATATCAGTTATCGGCCATCACTACCTTTCAAAAGTTTGGGGTTGATAAGATTTTTTAAAATGTTTTCAGGGAAAAAAAAACTCTTTTGCTTACCAAGGCTGCATTTATTTGATTTAATATTATGAAATATTATTGCCAGTTAAAATATCTGTTTTCTATTTTAATATATTTTAAAATGTAATTTATTCCTGTGATGCAAAGCTAAATTTTCAGCATCATTACTCCAGTCTTCAGTGTCACATGATCCTTCGGAAATCATTCTAATATGCTGATTTGCTGCTCAAGAAACATTTCTTATAATTATCAATATTGAAAACTGATGTGCTGCTTAATATCTTTTGTTGTATTTTTTTGTTGTCTGTAATAAAAAAAAAATCTGGATTCTTTAATGAACAGAAAAAGCAGCATTTATTTAAAACAGAAATCTTTTAGTAACTTTAAATGTTTTTACTGTCTTTTGATCAATTTAATGCATCCTTTTTAATAAGTATTAATTTCTTTTAAAAAAATCTTACTGAAAACAAACTTTTGAACAGTAGTGTAAATATTTATCAGGCCCCAATTTTCTGTATTTCCTACCCAAAATGCAAAGTGATTGGAGTTTTTTGCTGTATCACCTGTCCAGCCATTTCTGTTTTCTTTGCTGACGTCGGCTCCATGCTGGACTAACAGACGGGCACAGTCTAAATGACCCAGTGTCACGGCCAGGTGCAAAGGAGTCCGACCCCGTGGGTCCAACACTTCTAAATCAACCTTTAAGACAGAGAAAGATTTGTTTTATTGACCACTTCATGCAGCAAAATATTTGACAAACACAATTTTCTGTTTCTGCCCTAAACAGAGATCTGTCAGAGCTGTGGCCTAGTTGTTGATGCATGTTCTCCAGAGATGCAGAGCTTTTGTGCTAAAATGCAGGTTTGAATAAGACCTTGTGTTCCAACCCCCCTCACCTCAAAGTATTTTTCTACTGTTCTATTAATCCATGTATAGAGGCCTAAACAGTTTAGAGATTTTTTTAATTTTTCTTGTTTATCACTGTATACCTTACAAAGCTGTTACTCCAGTAGTAACGGCAGAAGGTCTGGACTCCATACTAGCTTTCATTGGCCAAGGACCTCCCAGAGGCCGTCTGACTGACATGTAAAGCAACTAATCACAGTTTGTTTTGTTCAGTCATGTTTAGGGGGGTGAAAATGTAATGTCAATGTCCTTACAATAACAGACCGGTGTGTAAAACTTATGGACGTATTTTAAAGAGTCTATGCCGTTGACTACACATACTTCACATACTTGTGAAAATCCAGCGTTTAGTTGATAAGCGCTCATTGTCACAGTTCTAAACACGACTGCTTTCTTCTTCCATGAGGGGCTTCGACGTCACAATGTTTTGTTTCCAGGCGGACCATTAAAGAACGTGACACATCTCCTGAAAATCCTGTAGGATTCATCCAATCAGATGATGACTTAGAAACTCCTGAAGTGTTTCCAGTTTTGTGTGCCATATGCCTCAGACGTTTAGCCAACGGTCCGTGGGCGTGAAGTCTGAGGCTAATGCTGCGTGCCAGTTCACCCACTTATAATATGCTGTAAAAGTATGTACTCTTTTTGTGAAGAAAAAATACACACATTTTGACCGTGTAGCAGAAGAATAGACAAAGGGCCTGTCCAAATACCTACACTTGCACTTTGCACTTGACCACTTGTCTGCTTTTATGACATATATTCCCCTTATTCAAATAGGCATGAAGACTGCAATTGTGTGAAGAACTTTTGATTACCCGATGGGACACATTTATACTGTTGCAAAAAATGCAAGTGTTTACAGAACTTTATTTTGATTTTCAATACTTTGCATTTTAAAAAAATAAACTTCTAAATGTCAGTTCAGTAGAACCTATGTAACAGAAGACACTATTTAAAATTGTAACGCTTTTAATTAAGTGATAAGAAGCAGTTGCAAATGTTGTGCAAAATACACATTGCCTACTCATCTTTGCACCAATGAAATGTATAACACTTTATGTTTTACTACCAAATATATGTAATTTTTAATTAATTTAACTTACAGTGGAATGTTTTACTCAACATTTGCAATTTCGGGCTCGTGAGTTCCTGAACATAATGCATGATGGGATACGCCTTGCCTAGATAGTGGGTTCAGTGTGCATTCAGGGCACTGCGCTTTGGCATTTTTAAGACATGGGACAGCCTTGTGCACTTACTTCCTGTCATGTGCATGTGCTCTCAAGTGGCCAAGACCGAAAATGTGGGTATTTGGACAGGCCCCAGCTTTGGGTCATACTATCACGTCATAAAATTGCGTCTCTTTAACAGACACTCAGTCGCATAGTTACGTGCATTCCCGAATTGTACAGAAACAGAAACCGTGAAGCATGTACTTCTGACCTGTAGATAGTATTCTGAAGAGAGAGAAATATTTAAGAGGGTAACGAGGAATTCCGTTACTTTGAGCAACCTGTTGAGTCTACCTGAAACACAGGCAGTTACCAAAGCAGTGATAGAGTTCCTAAAAGAAACACATTTAGCAAGAAGAATTTAGCCTATTATATTTATTTATTTATTGAGTTTTTTTTATTTTTATTATTGATTTATTTATTACTAGTTTTTTTTTTTTTTTTCCTTAAGACCCAATGTGATCACACCTCAGTCCAGTAGATGGCGGTAATGCACAAAGATTGCAAACTGTCAATAAAATTCACTGAAGAAGAAGAAGTTACGTGCATCCTGTCCCCGTAAACTGGTCTGTCAATCATCTTATCACAGTTAACATCCTCTACATTTAATTTAATGTATATATTTGAGAGAAAAGTAGCACATTGATCTGCCAGTCGTGGGTCTTTCATGCGGAGAACTCTCGTCATATTTTTGCATAAGGATGCATTTTAAAGTTAATGGCCAAACAGATTTTTATAAAAGTTGTGCTACATTGTAGTTGCAGATTAAATATAACATGGAAAACATTAAATTAATATAATTTCGTTAACGAAAACTATGACGAAAAATGTTCGTTGACGACTTTTTTTACCATGACTAAGTCTAGACGATGAGAGACGACACCAATGTCATTTAACGATAACGTGACTAAAATAACATGCAATATCGTTGACGAAATGTGGCTAAAAGACTAAAAACTCTTTTGAAATCACTTTTTGTTTTTGTCGAATAAAGGAGAAAACATTACAGACTGCGAGCGTCCATGCTGCCAGATTTCCAGAATTTAGCCCCCAATCAGAGCTTTTCTGTTAAAAGAACACATTTTACTTAATCTTTGCAATCTGGCAACCCCGCACACGCGCGCTCTGCTGACTCCTGCGGTGTGAAACCTGCCTGAGTAAAAAACGCGGATGATCTGAAAACACAGACAATAAGCTGGAGTTCAGCGATCTTCATTTGAGATTTTCTACTTAAATTAAAGTGTCATTCAGTCGGCCTATATTGCGCTGCTCGTTTGCTGACTAATGTGCGAGTGCGACCTAACGTTACACTTTGGCTGATATCCAGCAGTGGCTCTCAAACTGACGTACGCGAACAAAATGCTGAGTTTGCCGTACATTTTATTCTACTCCACCTTAAAATAACATAAAAACTGAACATGTATTTCTAGCAGGTTTAATTCTGTAAATACATGACATTCAGTCAAATTAACTTTTACCTCATCTTTCGCGGTCAAAACTGACTGCACCCACACAAGCCAGCAAATCGTGCTACCTTGATTCAAATTTTTCATAAGCTTAAAGTCCGCGTGAACCGGAAGTTGCAAACGACTTTTCTCCAGTGTTGTGACGTATTTCCAAGTGAAACGAATATTGAATAGAGGGCAGAGTTTTACTTTAGCGCTCCTCCTCTCCATCTCTCGCTCATTGCAGACTAACGGTCGGAGGGGAGTGGCTTAAGCGATTTCAACCCAAGCCGTCAAACTGATGTCATTAGAGAAGGGGCACCGTTGCAGAGGGGAGGAGCATTTTCAGATTTTGATTAAATATTACGAAGCCAAACAATTTTTTTGTGTGGATTGACTTGCACGGATGAATTGTTCACCACAAAACTAGCAATTTGAGCTAACAAAATAAATAAGGTCAATTTTGATTTCATGTGTACTTTAAAGGTGCAGTATGTAAGAATTCTGTCCGCTAGAGGTCGCTAGAGGCCTATTCAAAACAAAGGCGTAGCTTGATGACGCCAAGTTTGAGCGCGGAATATTGGGGCATGTGGTCTTCACCTCACAGCCGGTGGAAAATAATCGGGAAGGGACTCGGGAAGAAATCGTGTTCATGGATGCGATTATTAACGTTACTGTAGTATGAAGCAGAGCAGGACCGAGTGTTGTGGGAGCTGAACGAGGCCGCTGGAGCGATTGCACAACACGCCGCGAGCAGCAGAACTTTTATTATGCCACAGTCGCGGC
>RJVU01057378.1:623934-643419 GCA_003731715.1 Anabarilius grahami
AAGGGTATTGGAGATAGTTACTGTCCTTTCCGTTTTCAGAAGAATGATCCTTATGGAGACGCTGGAGCTGGAGATCGCTGGAGGTGACGGAACACACACACACAGACGATGAACACACTGGGAGAACGGGAAACACTGGAGACAGGTAAGATGAGTTCAAGGAGTCCTTTAGAGGTAAGCATCAACATGAGTATCTGCGAACGAGACCGGACATGGAGTGCTGTGTGTGCGTGTTATTTATGGTGGTGTTGATAAGTGGTGTAATGACGTGCAGGTGGCGGTGATCAGTACTCTGGTGATTGAGTGCGCTGTGATTGGTGGATGTTGGAGCCTGACGTGTCTGTGACACACACGTCCCGGAGCCTTGGTTAAAATTGCAATTTTCTCATGATTTACAAATAGTTGGAAACATTTGGGATGTTGTAAGTACTCAAGTGAACAAAATATATAACACTGGCCTAGTGGTTTTTGGATATTTTACTGCAAAAATATTACATATTGCACCTTTAAATGAATTGGTCTAAAGAAAAAAATTATAATGACTGTTTTGTCTAAAGACTACATATAAAATAGCTGTCAAAATTAATGTTGGTAACTGTAGCTTAACTAAAAGTAATGACTAAAACTTGACAAAAATATGAAAGACAAAAATTACTAAAATGTGACTAAGACTAAGGAGCATTTTCATCTGAAGATAAAGACTAAGACTAAATCAAAAATGGCTGCCAAAATTAACAACGTTGGTAACACTTTAGTATGGGAAACAATTCCCACTTTTAATTAGTAGCTCATTAGCTTGCATATTGGCTGTTTATTAGTATATAAAGCACATATTAATGCCTTATTCTGCATGACCTTATTCTACATCCCTTAATCATACCCAATACCTAAACTTTAATGCTACAACAACTGCCTTACTATTAATAAGCAGTAAATTCGGAGTATATTGAGGCAAAAGTTGTAGTTAATAGTGAATATGTATCTCCCATAATAAAGTGTTACCAAATATTTTTTAGCAGGTTAAATGTTGATTATTAGTCACTCAAATTCCTCTCTCCTTAACCGTTGGTCGCTCAATATCCACCATGTTTGTAGTTTTTTTTTTTTTACAATTTTTATTCGTGTTTGTAGTTCTGAACTGAATCCTTCTCCGAAGCACAATGGGTTGTGGGCAACATTAGCCATTAGAGTGTGCACAGATCCACATCTACCGGAACTAGCAGACCATCCGGGGACTCATACTCTTTTCAACATACTATGCTTTGGGACACACTTATTCTAAGCAACTAGTTAAAAGTGGGAATTGTTCCCCATACTAAAGTGTTACCAATAGTGTTAACTGCAGTACATGAGAAGCTTGAGAAAGCCTTCAGAAAGAAGAAAAGAAAAAGCACCATTCTGGCCACCTGCTATGTAGAAAGAATAGCAGGTAAAAGGAAAAGATGGCAAAAGTGAAAGAGTGCGACAGAAAAGAGAAGTGACAGGCGATAATTAAGGCATCACACCCTAACATGACACAGACCGCGCTCACATGGCACCCAACAGCCACGGTGAGAAATACTTTTACACTCAAACTGAGATCCGCGCCAAGCACACTGTGATTCAGTTGTGAAAACCAGCAGCGAGCCATACTGTTTCCTCCAGCTTCTCATCTGAGTGATCTCTCTCAATCTCTCAGTCCCTTCCGAGCCAGTCAACTCTGTCATCAGCAGTCTCAAGAGTTTCAAAAGAGTTTATGATTCTCTTATGGGAGGATCATTTATAATAAGATCATCACTCACTGTCATCCGAACGCACACACAATCATTCCGTTCACCTCCACGCGCTACCACGCAATCCAGTAAATATGCTTGTGTTTATAGATGCAGGATGACCCATTAATCATTATTTGATGAGTTGGCTGGCTGTGGTCGTGTCCATATTTATAAGCATACCCTCTGAAAGCAAGGTCATGGCAGGCAGTGCATGGTGAATCGTGTATTTGGAGCAGAAATGAGAGTCAGGACAGCTTTATTTAGAGACTTGTATGTGAGCCATGTTTGCTGTTTTTAATGAAGCATTTTGATTGGCCGTGTGGTAATGGAAACATATTATTACCCAAGGGCTTAACTTGTGCTGCGAGAGCTGCTTTGGAGTTCTGTAAATTAACTCAGTGCACTTATTTACACTTCACACAAGGTGTGTGTGTTCATTTTCGTGTCTGTGGGTGTGTGCATTATTTATCCTTAGTTAGTGGTGCTATGGCTATCACAAATTGCTCATGAACAAATATCTAACTAAGTGTTCAGACTGAACCCCCGGTGAGTGATAAAACAGGCCTAAAAAAATCCCACAGATTTGCAATGCATTGAAGGAGGGACCCGAACCATATCTATAGAGACCAGAATACGGAAGCAATTTGAGGGTGGACTCTTTTAAAGGATTAGTTCACTTTAAAATGAAAATTACCCAAGATTTACTCATCCTCAAGCCATCCTATGTGAATATGAGTTTCTTCTTTCTGATGAACACAATTGGAGTTATATTAATAAATATCCTGACTTTATAACGGCAATGAACGGGGGCAACGAGTTTGAAGCTCAATAAAGTGCATCCATCCATCATAAACGTACTTAACATGGCTCCGGGGGTTAAAGGATTAGTTCACTTTTAAATAAACTTTTGCTGATAATTTACTCACCCCCATGTCATCCAAGATGTTCATGTCTTTCTTTCTTCAGTCGAAAAGAAATTAAGGTTTTTGATGAAAACATTCCAGGATTATTCTCCATATAATGGACTTCAATGGGCACCAAACGGTTCAAGGTCCAAATGACAGTTTCAGTGCAGCTTCAAAGGGCTTTAAACGATACCAGACGATGAATAAGGGTCTTATCTAGCGAAACGATCGGTCATTCAAAAAAAGAAATAAAAAAGTTTAACTTTTATAAGCACAAATGCTCGCCTTGCTCTGTTCTGCGATATGTGTTCGTGACGTCGCGTAATACGCAATTACGTTGAAAAGGTCACGCTTGACTTAGGCGGAAGTACGAGTCGGTGTTGCCAAGTTGAACGTACAAATACTGAGTCAAACGCAGTTTACAAAAAAAGGTAAAACAACTAATGGTTCTTCCATCCTGTGTTGTCAGTGCCATCACACTGTCATACCCTTCTCCATCAGAACAAAAACACCTCTAAAGGGGGTCGGACACCAGACACCAGATGCTTATAAAACTTAAACTTTTTTTTTTTTTTTAAATGACCGATCGTTTCACTAGATAAGACCCTTATTCATCGTCTGGTATCGTTTAAAGCCCTTTGAAGCTGAACTGAAACTGTCATTTGGACCTTGAACCGTTTGGTGCCCATTGAAGTCCATTATATGGAGAAAAATCCTGGAATGTTTTCATCAAAAACCTTAATTTCTTTTCGACTGAAGAAAGAAAGACATGAACATCTTGGATGACATGGGAGTGAGTAAATTATCGGCAAAAGTTTATTTAAAAGTGAACTAATCCTTTAATAAAGGCCTTCTGAAGTGAAGTGATGCGTTTGTGTAAGAAAAACATCCATATTTAACAAGTTATAAAGTAAAATATCTAGCTTCCGCCAGACTGCCTTCCGTATTCAACTTACGGAAAAGTTGAATAATTTTTTCAAAAGTTGAATATGGAAGGCATAGGACGTAGTGTAAGTGTTTTGAACTGCGAGAGGAGTTACACTTTCTTCGTAAGTTTAATACAAAAGGCGTTCTGCCGGAAGCTAGATATTTTACATTAAATATGGATAATTTTCTTATACAAACGCATCACTTAGCTTCAGAAGGCCTTTATTAACCCCTCGGAACCGTGTGGAGTACGTTTATGATGGATGGATATACTTTCTTGAGCTTCAAACTCATTGCCCCTGTGCACTGCCATTATAAAGCTTGGATGCATCAGGATATTTATTAATATAACTCCGATTGTGTTCATCAGAAAGAAGAAAGTCATANTATTATCACAGAATACTCCTGTGTGTCTGACACTTTGCTCTGTAATTAGCCGGCCCCTTTCGCAACATCATGACGGCACTCAACAGCAACAACTGAGGCCCGGCGGCCCCTTGAGGGCCTCTAGCTAGAAAAACAGCAGCCTGGTCCCCAGAGCGAAATGAGTGCTACGAGAAAAAGGGTGTGGATGGGCGGTGGGGGTGGGGGTTGCTATGGTAACTCTGGATGAGGAGTACAGATAGGAGATGCAGGACAAGGAGGAAAAACTGCAGTTTTAAGTGAATGATGGCTCTCACATCAGTCCTGTGGGGATCTCCAATCAACCCTGACACTAGAGTCGGCTCGGATGACTGACAGAGAGGGAAAGAAAGAAGGAGATAACTGTCAGGAGGTGTACATGCTTTAGCTAGTGAGGGAGTATCTGAGTGAGGGACTGAATGAGATTGATAACTGGTTCTGAGAGCTTCAGGGAGAGACGGAGAGAAACTTGTAACTCTGTAAGACAGATTAGCGGCTCTGAGAGGAGGACAGAACAGAGGAGAAGGGTTCAGGAAACATCAGTTGTTACAGACTGGTCTTCTGGTGACCTGAAATGCAGCTATATATCCCTCTGAGACACGCTAGACAACACACATACAATAACACAAACACAGACAGTCCCTTATCTCATCTCATCTCACCACACAGTCATATACAAATGCAGACAACCACGCAGAATGTCATCTCTTGTCATGTGTTCCACCTAAACACCATAGATAATGGTGTTAATCACAAGATGAGGATTTGAACAAACCTCTAACACTATTAAATGTTGTCTCATAACTCATCTCATATCAGCTGTGCTAATTAAATATAAACTATGCAGGATTTTTTTTTTTTAATTAATGCATTAATTTTATTAAAGGGTTAGTTCGCCCAAAAATGAAATTTCTGTCATTAATTACTCACTGTCATGTCATTGCAAACCCGTAAGACTTTTCTTCATTTTCAGAACACAAATTAAGATATTTTTGATGAAATCTGAGCTTTCTGTCCCTCCATAGACAGCTATGCAACTGAAACTTTGACGCTTCAAAAAGTTCAAAAGGAGATGGTAAAATTAATCCATATGAATTGAGCTGTTTAGTCCAAATTTCTGAAGAGACTCGATCAGTTTATATGATGAACAGATTGAATTTAGGCTTTTATTCACATATAAACATTGATCAGTAAACATAAACAGAAGCTCAAACGAACCTGCTTGACTCGCGAGAACAAACCTCATTGGCTCTTCCAGAAGCTCAAATGTGCTGCGTAACACATGAAAATGAACTTTATTGTTTCAAACATGCTTGAGCTTCCGTTTACCATATCTGATGTGTGAGTTGATGAATGTTAGTATGTGAATAAAAGCCTAAATTCAATCTGTTCATCATATTAAGTGATCGACTAAACTGCTAAATTCATATGGAATAGTTTTACAATCTCTTTATGAACTTTTTGAAGTGTCAAAGTGTCAGTTGGGTAGCAGACGGAGAGCTCTTGGATTTCATCAAAAAAATCTTCATTTCTTCATCTTCAGTAGTCAAAATGTTTTGTTTTTTCTTTAAGGGGAGCTGTGCTATTACCTTTGTAAGCAATCTACTATTTTTAAAAGCAAGCAAACGGACAGAAAATAAAATAGGCATGAACTCCAGCAGACTTTAAGTAAAGGAGGGAGAACAGCCACATCTTTTACTGCACCAAGGGAGGTTCTTTCTTGTTGCTAACCACATAGCAACACACTACAAACCACTAATAAAACTACTTCTCCCTATAGCAACACCCTGGTAACCACCCACAGTGCACTTGAGCATGACTGTGGTGAAGTTAGCATGGGGAAACTTAAATTTTCATCTTTTCTTCTACTGTTACCACTTTAAAGCCACAGTAAATTAATATAGTTTAAGAAATGTATTCATATTTTTGTATGACTTTTTTATTAATAAATTAATAAAACAAATGTAAATGAATACATTTCATTTATTGAAATGTATTCATATACAATACAATAAATTAATAAAATTCATAAATTAAAACTTTTCAGTCATTTTGTAATACAAGAAGTGTTTTATGTTTATATTAGTGATTCAAATTTTTTATCTAATTAATTACATGATGTGGTGAATAATCTAATTAATTGCAAATTTATTGTACATCGAATTTGGCTGAGAAATTATTGCCAAAAGATAATTTGAAGTCATTATTGTGTAAAGCATCAAATAGACATAACAAAAAGTAGATTCAGAAAGAAATATTTTATTTGATACACCATAGAATTTATTACACAAACTTTTGTACCATGAGGTTGAGTAAATGATGACTGAATTATAATTTTGGGGTGAACTACATCTTGATTTTTATTTACTTATTTATTTTTTATCAATATGGAAATATGAAATTGAAAGTAAACATATGGTCAACTGTTTTATGAATAAATGTTTTTTGAGAAGTTAATTTACTGAAGGCTACCAAGAAAGCTAGGTTTATTAAATTAACTCACAATATGTGCACATTTATTATTAATGTGGGGGGCGACATGTCACGCAGGCACAATAGCGCTGTATGACAGATGTATCACTTTTATTTCCTTTTTCCTTTTTTATTCAAAATATTCACAAACTTGTTAACCATAGCCTATCATGAACTATAGGCTATATAGGCGCTGAGTACCCACAGGGAAGCATAAGATATTCCCCATTCATTTTAACCAATAAAAAACGACTGCAGCTTTCAGATGCAACATTCCTTTCATTTTTATAGTTCACTTGAGGCAGTTACTATGGTATTTTTTAATGATGCATGTCGAGTGCGCATCAATGTAATACATTAACGCGAGAGCGCATCAATGTAACCTGGAGCACAAATCTCTCCACAAAACGTGTGCGCGCTTGGTTATGGAGTGTGGGCACCAACCGGCAGAAACATAAATCGGCGCCTAATATTTTAATGTGATTTGTCGTTTAAATCATGTCAGTTGATCTATAACACGCGATGGGTGCTGCCACCGCAGCCAAAGTGCAAAAGTACGCTTGAATTTAGCAGTGAACATTCTGATCTTACCACCGGTGTTGTTGTACACTTCACAGGGTTCAAATCGATTGCCTTTCATATCTTGGCATTTATGGACATTCTAACTGCATTCTAAAGGCTATATCACAGAGTTGTTGCCCTGCATTATATTCATCATCATGGTAACCATAGCTTCCACCAAAATACCATATATATACACTACTAGTCAAAAGTTTGGAAACATTACTATTTTTAATGTTTTTGAACGAAGTCTCTTATGCTCATTTAGGCTGCATTTATTTCATAATAAATACAGAAAAACAATAATATTATGAAATATTATTACAATTATTTATTAATGTGATGCAAAGCTGAATTTTCAGCATCATTACTCCAGTCGTCAGTGTCACATGATCCTTCAGCAATCATTCTAATATGCTGATTTGATACTAAGTTATTATCAATGTTGAAAACAGTTGTGTTGCTTAATATGTTTTGGGAACCTATGATACTTTTTTCAGGATTCATTGATGAATAAAAGGTTAAAAAGAACAGCATTTATTAAAAACATAAATCTTTTCTAACAATATAAATCTTTACTATCACTTTTTATCAATTTAACACATCCGTGCTGAATAAAAGTATTAATTTCTTTCAAAAAAAAGAAAGAAAAAAATTACTGAACCCAACTTTTGAACGGTAGTGTATATTGTTACAAAGAATTATTTAAAATGAATTATTTTAAATAAATGCTAATATTTTTTTTTACTTTTTATTAATCAAAGAATCCTGAAAAAGTATCACAGGTTATAAAATAATATTAAGCAGCACAACTGTTTCCAACATTGATAATAAATCAGCATATTACAATGATTTCTGAAGGATCATGTGACACTGAAGACTGGAGTAATGATGCTGGCAATTCAGCTTTGCAAAGAAATAAATTATATTTTAAAGTATATTAAAATAGAAAACCATAATTTTAAATTGTAATAATATTTCACAATAATATAGTTTTTTCTTTATTTATTATTAAATAAATGCAGCCTTAATGAGCATAAGAGACTTTGTTCAAAAACATTAAAAATAGTAACGTTTCCAAACTTTTGACTAGTAGTGTATATATATATAGATATATATACAGTGGGTATGGATAGTATTCAGACCCGCTTAAATTTTTCACTCTTTGTTATATTAGAGCCATTTGCTAAAATCATTTAAGTTCATTTTTTTTCCTCATTAATGTACACACAGCACCCCATATTGACAGAAAAACACAGAATTGTTGACATTTTTGCAGATTTATTAAAAAGGAAAAACTGAAATATCACATGGTCCTAAGTATTCAGACCCTTTGCTCAGTATTTAGTAGAAGCACCCTTTTGATCTAATACAGCCATGAGTCTTTTTGGGAAAGATGCAACAAGTTTTTCACACCTGGATTTGGGGATCCTCTGCCATTCCTCCTTGCAGATCCTCTCCAGTTCTGTCAGGTTGGATGGTAAACGTTGGTGGACAGCCATTTTTAGGTCTCTCCAGAGATGCTCAATTGGGTTTAAGTCAGGGCTCTGGCTGGGCCATTCAAGAACAGTCACGGAGTTGTTGTGAAGCCACTCCTTCCTTATTTTAGCTGTGTGCTTAGGGTCATTGTCTTGTTGGAAGGTAAACCTTCGGCCCAGTCTGAGGTCCTGAGCACTCTGGAGAAGGTTTTCGTCCAGGATATCCCTGTACTTGGCCGCATTCATCTTTCCCTCGATTGCAACCAGTCGTCCTGTCCCTGCAGCTGAAAAACACCCCCACAGCATGATGCTGCCACCACCATGCTTCACTGTTGGGACTGTATTGGACAGGTGATGAGCAGTGCCTGGTTTTCTCCACACATACCGCTTAGAATTAAGGCCAAAAAGTTCTATCTTGGTCTCATCAGACCAGAGAATCTTATTTCTCACCATCTTGGAGTCCTTCAGGTGTTTTTTAGCAAACTCCATGCGGGCTTTCATGTGTCTTGCACTGAGGAGAGGCTTCCGTCGGGCCACTCTGCCATAAAGCCCCGACTGGTGGAGGGCTGCAGTGATGGTTGACTTTCTACAACTTTCTCCCATCTCCCGACTGCATCTCTGGAGCTCAGCCACAGTGATCTTTGGGTTCTTCTTTACCTCTCTCACCAAGGCTCTTCTCCCCCGATAGCTCAGTTTGGCCGGACGGCCAGCTCTAGGAAGGGTTCTGGTCGTCCCAAACGTCTTCCATTTAAGGATTATGGAGGCCACTGTGCTCTTAGGAACCTTAAGTGCAGCAGAAATTTTTTTGTAACCTTGGCCAGATCTGTGCCTTGCCACAATTCTGTCTCTGAGCTCTTCAGGCAGTTCCTTTGACCTCATGATTCTCATTTGCTCTGACATGCACTGTGAGCTGTAAGGTCTTATATAGACAGGTGTGTGGCTTTCCTAATCAAGTCCAATCAGTATAATCAAACACAGCTGGACTCAAATGAAGGTGTAGAAAGATCTCAAGGATGATCAGAAGAAATGGACAGCACATGAGTTAAAGATATGAGTGTCACAGCAAAGGGTCTGAATACTTAGGACCATGTGATATTTCAGTTTTTCTTTTTTATTAAATCTGCAAAAATGTCAATAATTCTGTGTTTTTCTGTTAATATGGGGTGCTGTGTGTACATTAATGAGGGGAAAAAATGAACTTAAATGATTTTAGCAAATGGCTGCAATATAACAAAGAGTGAAAAATTTAAGGGGGTCTGAATACTTTCCATACCCACTGTATATATGGCATTTTGGTGGAAGCTATGGTTACCATGACAAGTCTTTGTAAGTTTTCTTGAGCAGTGAGGGTCGGCATACAGAATAATAACAATAATCACTGAATCCTACCTGAAACACCTACACATTTCAGTTCTCCTGCTCTGACCGAAACCCGTCTAACCCACCTACACTGCATCTCACTGACAGCCCTGTAACAAGCACACTTGCCCGCTGACATACATGCACTGCATCAGACATAAATGCACTAAATCAAATTCATGTAAATTACTAATCCTTCTCCACCACATTGAAATAGACAATATTACATCATCTAGGGCCTTTTTCACATTTTAGTATAGATGCTCTTCCACATAACTGTCCATCTCTTCTTCCACACTCTCTCTCAGCCTGCTGGAGACTGCATTATTGATAGTCATCTCTGGCTGGTGCATCTGCTCTTGCACTCTTTCTGCCTTGGCTAATGTTCTCTGGCAGCTACTTAAACCAACATCAATCTTTCATTGGATGTCCAAACTGTGTATGTGGGAGGCAGGCAGAAGAAAAAAATATGTGTGAGTGTGAGTGTGAGTGTGTGTGTGTGTGGGGGGGGGGGGGGNCTCACACACACAGGCTCTCTTGTGTGGTCGTGTGCATAAAATGTGCATACATGCATATATATATATACACACACACACACTCTGTTCTGCACATAAATGGAATCATGTGCTTCAGCGCTTTCGCTTAAATGGGCATTTGTTTGAAGACAGACAAGACATCAACGCACAGAAGCACTTAAAGGCTGTGATGTGCCAGAAGAATGAAATGAATTGCATAGACAAGGATGCAACCCAGGAGAGAAGTGAACGTGAACTTACAGATTCTTTAAATAAGTCTAGGCAGACAGACATATTGTGAGGAAGGAAAAGGGAAGGAGAAATATGGGTCCTTGTTCGACTTTTTATGCGCTATTGTGTCTCAGGAGGTTGACACACACCCACGGTGTGGTTTGTATTCTGGAGATCGGCATCCAGGGCTCGGGCTATAAGGGCTGAGGCGACCGCCTCATAGTGTGGGAGGCAGAAACCAATGGAGCTTGCACCAAAACAATGGTACAGCCATCACTTTTTAACTAAATGTCAGTGGTAAAAAATACAGTAGAAAAGTCACAATGGGACAACAAAGACTAAAAGCTCCATTTCACACTCAAGACTATTTCGGATATGGCCAGTTTAGTATCAGTTCTGGATACCCGAGCAATCTGACTGCCGGTAATGACTTGTCCTTTGCTTTACTCCGGTAAATGCCACAGAGCTGCTGGGTTGAGATAAGAGAAAGAGGAAGTGAGAGGTCATGGTGAAACTCTTTCTACAACCCGAATTCCTGAAATGTTGGGACGTTTTTTAAATTTGAATACAATTAAAGCTAAAAGACTTTCAAATCACATGAGCCAATATTTTATTCACAATAGAACATAGATAACATAAATGTTTAAACTGAGAAAATTGTACAATTTTATGCACAAAATGAGCTCATTTCAAATTTGATGCCTGCTACAGGTCTCAAAATAGTTGGGACGGGGGCATGTTTACCATAGTGTAGCATCTCCTCTTCTTTTCAAAACAGTGGTCCCATTCTAGGTTTCCATCAGCTGAAGAGTTTGTGGTCATTTTTGACGTATTTTTCATTTAATGATGCACCAAATGTTCTCTATAGGTGAAAGATCTGGACTGCAGGCAGGCCAATTCAGCACCCGGACTCTTCTATGACAAAGCCATGCTGTTGTAATAGCTGCAGTATGTGGTTTTGCATTGTCCTGCTGAAATACACAAGGCCTTCCCTGAAATAGACGTCATCTGGAGGGGAGCATATGTTGCTCTAAAACCTTTACAGTGGTGGTCAGAATTATTGGCACCCTTGGTAAATATGATCAAAGATGACTATAAAAATACATCTGCATTGTTTAGCCTTTTGATCTTTAATTCATAAAATGAGCAAAAATCTAACCTTTCATTGAAGGAAAAGAATTGAAAGTGGGGGAAAATCACATTATGAAATAAATGTTTTTCTCCAAAACACGTTGGCCACAATTATTGGCACCCCTAGAATTTTCTCTGAAGTATATTCCCATTCATATTTACATTTTTTTAGCACACCAGGGTGATCATGAACATGAAATTGTCCAGACATGACTTCCTGTTAAAAAATAGCTTTTTGGCAGCAAACCCACCTGATGGATTTGGTGCACACATGGATAAAAAGTACCCCATGCCCACGCTTAAATATACTGCTGGATCTTTAATGTTGTGGGCGTATTTTTCTGCTGGAGGTCCTGGACATTTTGTTCAGATATATGGTATCATGGATTCTATCAAATACCAACAGATAAAAAATCTAAACCTGACTGCTTCTGCTAGAAATCCATATAGGTGAAGACTCTGGCAGTTATCTTGGCAAAAGAAGGTTGCAAAAAGTATTTAACAAAAGGGTGCCAGTAATTGTGGCCAACGTGTTTTGGAGAAAAATGTTCCCCCCACTTTCAATTCTTTTCCTTCAATGAAAGATTAGATTTTTGCAAATTTTATGAATTAAAGCTCAAAAGGATAAACAATGCATAATTATTTTTATTGTCATCTTTGATCACATTTACCAAGGGTGCCAATAATTCTGACCACCTTTCAGCATTCATAGTGCCTTCCAAAACATGCAAGCTGCCCATACCATATGCACTTATGCACCCCCATACCATCAGAGATGCTGGCTTTTGAACTGAAAGCTGATAACACGCTGGAAGGTCTCCCTCCTCTTTAGCCCGAGGGACACGGTGGCCATGATTTCCAACAAGAATGTCAAATTGGGTCTCGTCTGACCATCGAACACTTTTCCACTTTGAAACAGTCCATTTTAAATGAGACTTGGCCCACAGGAAACGACGGCTCTTCTGGACCATGTTCACATATGGCTTCCTTTTTGCATGATAGAACTTTAGTTGGCATCTGCAGATGGCACGGCGGATTGTGTTTACCGACAGTGGTTTCTGGAAGTATTCCTGGGCACATTTAGTAATGTCATTGACACAATCATGCCGATGAGTGATGCAGTGTCGTCTGAGGGCCCGAAGACCACGGGCATCCAATAAAGTTCTTTGGCCTTGTCCCTTATGCACAGAGATGTCTCCAGTTTCTCTGAATATTTTGATGTTATGCACTGTAGATGATGAGATTTGCAAAGCTTTTACAATTTAATGCTGAGGAACATTTTTTTTTAAGTATTCCACAATCTTTTTACACACTTTTTCACAGATTGGAGAGCCTCTGCCCTCAATTAACTTAATTAGTTAAAATATTGGCTCATGTGATTTGAAAGTCTTTTAGTTTTTATTTTATTCAAATTTAAAAAACATCCCAACATTTCCGGAATTCGAGTTGTATGTTGAAAGGGATAGTTCACTCAAAAATGATATTTAAAAATATCATAGAATATATATATATATATATATATACCACACTGCTCAAAACCACACTGGCTTTCGTTGTATTGACAAAAATATTTTTCCAAAATGTCAGGTTTGCGACCAGTGTTATTTTAGTTACTATTAAAGTAATTATTAATATTTTGAATTAGCTTTTATTTATATATTTTCAGTTTAGCTTTATATTTATTTCAAGTTTGTTTTTTAGTAATTTTAAATTTTTAAAACATTTTTTTGTTTTTCTTCTATTATTTCTTTATTTCAATGAATGGAAACAGTTTTTAATAGTTATAGTTTTTGTTTTAGTTAACAATAACACTGGGAGAGTGAAGGCCAACATGGCCGAGTAAATGCTAACAGAATTCTTCATTTTTGGGGGAACTATCCCTTTAAAAGGATAATAATGATGCACTGGGTGTTGTACATCCTACGGTTTTCACACTACATGGTTTGAGTTTATGTTTGCATATCCAAATTAGAATAGGGGAATGTTCAGTGGAAAAACAAACATCTATGTAAATCACAGAGATGAGTAGTGCTGATGATTAGAGCCTTGTAGTATTCTCTAGTATCCAGCACAGTTCAGACGCCTACACAGGCCATGTACAATAGTTTGATTTTTGTGCGCCTAGCCTATGTTTGATTGTGTGTTCCTACTTGTTATTTCAAGATCGTAAAATCGCTTTATTCAGATCATAAACTCTAATAGAACCATATACAGTCTCATATACGAGAAACTCTGATTAACTATTACTTAGGCTAAGTAATAGCGGTCAGTTAAATGAGGTAATTCACTATTAGCTAGGGGTTGAAGATTTTTTAAAGTTGGCATTTGTGTGATTAAAGTCAAGTCGACCTCGACTAGTCGATGATGATGTCATTAATGAACAAATAAGATTTTGCAAGTATTTTGACCCTTTGTGTGGCATACGACATTGATGTTGGATTTCCCAATAAAACTGCAATTGGATTTTACTAAAGTCTCAGAGCATTCCGTGACAGAAAAACTCGATCAACTTCCAGCAGTATGGGTATTCAAATTGTTCCTCTGGCCACTAAGAAAGAGCGGATGGCTCGACTTCGGGCTTTGACTGCTGGGATGGAGGTAGGAGGCTTTGCCCAGACTTTTTGGACCATGGCGGTGGGGCTGGGTTATAATGATGCGACACTGAAGGATATCTTTAATGATTGCCTTGATGACTCTTTACCTCTATGGGAGATGGATGGACTTAAGATCCTGGATTTTTGGGGCTTCATCAGATTTCTCCATCATCGAAGTCAATGGGCAACACCGGGTCAACCAGAACCCTTTCGCAGAGACTTTCCAACTGTCCCTGCCTCACTGAGTCAAAATCCCACTGGGAGGCACAGGGTAAGGAGAAAGAGGAAAGCTTGTGAGTCTGCTCCAGCCAGGGAGCCCTCTCCAGTCCGTGAGTCCATTCCGGAGCCCTCTTCAGCCCATGAGTCTGCTCCAGCCGGTGAGTCTGCTAAAGCCAATGAGTCCGCTCCAGTCCGTGAGTCCGTTCCAGAGCCTGCTCCAGTCCGTTAGTCCATTCCAGAGCCCTCTCCAGCCGGTGAGTCCACTCCAGCTGGTGAGTCCGCTCCAGCCCGTGAGTCCACTCCAGAGCCCTCTCCAGCCGGTGAATCTGTTCCAGAGCCCTCTCCAGTCCGTGAGTCTGCTCCAGAGCCCTCTCCAGTCCGTGAGTCCATTCCAGAGCCCTTTCCAGCTCGTGAGTCCACTCCAAAGTCCTCAGCTAAGATGGCTGCCACTCCAAAGTCCTCAGCTAAGATGGCTGCCACACCTGAGCCCTCAGCCGAGATGGCTGCCATGCCTGGGCCCTCAGCCGAGGTGGCTGCCACGCCTGAGCCCTCAGCCAAGATGGCTGCCACGCCTGGGCCCTCAGCCGAGGTAGCTGCCACGCCTGAGCTTTCAGAAATGGCAGCACTGACCATTATGGCCCTAGCCATTTGGTGTGTGGGGGCTGTGCACACATCAGTTCCAGCCCATGTGCCCACTACAGAGCCTGCTCCAGTCCATGAGTTCACTCCAGAGTTTGCCTCTGTCCTAGAGCCCAGCCTTGAGACAGAGGAGTTCCCTGTCTTCCTTGATACGACCAAGGAGGTCATCCCTGAGTTCCCTGTCTTCCTCGATACGACCAAGGAGGTCATCCCTGAGTTCCCTGTCTGCCTTGATATAACCACGGAGGTCGTCCCTGAGTTCCCTATCTGCCCTGTTACGACCAAGGGGGTCGTCCCTGAATCCCCTATCAGCCCTGATATGACCACGAGGGTGGTTCCTGAGTTTCCTGTCTGCCTCGACACGACCGTAAAGGTCATTCCTGAACTGTCTGCCTGCCTCAATACGACCAGGTCACTGGAGGTCACTCTGGGCAATGCCTTGGAGGGTGTTCCTGAGCTCCCTGCCTGTCCTGTTATGGCCCTAGTGGCCACCCCTAACTTCTCTGTGCCTTATGTTTCAGTTTTTCTAGTCAGCTGTGTTGGCCTCTAGATCCACCTGATTTGCCATGGGGGTCTTCAGTTCTGTCTACACTGCAGTGGTGGTCGTCTGCTCCACCATGGAGGTCTACAAGACCATCTGCACAACTGTGGTGTTCATCTGCTCCACCGTGGGGATGTTCAAGCCCATCTGCACTGCTGTAGTGTTCATCTGCTCCACCGTGGGGATTTTCAAGCCCATCTGCACTGCTGTGGTGGTCACCTGCACCACCCTGAGGATCTTCAAGCCGGTCTGCACTGCTGTGGTGGTCGTCTGCGCCACCGTGGGGATCTACTAGCCCGTCTGCACTGCTGTGGTGGTTGTCTGCACCACCGTGGGGATCTTTAAGCCTGTCTGCACTGCTGTGGTGGTCATCTGCTTCACCGTGGGGGCCTTCAAGCCCGTTTGCGCTACTGTGGTGGCAGCCTGCCCCGCACTGGTGGTCGTCTGCGCCACCGTGGGGATCTACTAGCCCATCTGCACTGCTGTGGTGGTTGTCTGCACCACCGTGGGGATCTTTAAGCCTGTCTGCACTGCTGTGGTGGTCATCTGCTTCGCCGTGGGGGCCTTCAAGCCCGTTTGCGCTACTGTGGTGGCAGCCTGCCCCGCACTGGCCGCCTGTAAAGCCTTCGTCCCTGGTTCCCCTGCCCCTCCACGGACCTGGCCCACCATCCCTCCCTCTGATCCTCCTCCATTCCACCTCCCTCCTGAATTTTTTGTTTTGTTTTGGCCCTTGTGGAGCATCTGGAATCTGCTCCTTAAAGGGGGGGTAATGTCATGATCACCTGCTGGAGTGCCCTTGATAGCCACCAGAGGGCACTCCACCCTGGATTATTGTCACTATCACGGACTCCAATTCCCATAACCCACTGCCCGGACTTATCAGCCATGATTGCTTTCAGCTGTTTTCACTTATCTTGTTAGTTTCTGCCTATTTATACTTGGTTGTTTCTGTCATTTGTCATTGAGTTTTTGTTGTTGTCACCCTGCACTTCTGAGCACTCTCCCTGGTTCCTTGTTTTCTGTTTTTGCTGGATTTTGCAATTATTTTGACCCTTTGCCTGGCATACGACGTTGATGTTGGATTTCCCAATAAAACTGCAATTGGATCTTACTAAAGTCTCAGAGCGTTCCGTGACAGTATACTTGATAAAATGAACTTGAAGTATTCTTCTTTTTCGTAAGGGTAGTGATGTCACTAACCCGGGAAGAAGCTTGTTGTAGTCCCTACCAGCCGTTTGTTGTAGTCCTTAAAAATCGATTTCTTTAAAAGAAAATATCTCCCTTTGCTTTGAACTTTGAGCATCCTAACTTTGCAGATGTTGTTTATGCTCAAACAGCAGCATCACACACTAAGTCAAAAAAGTGAAATCATAATCAACCACCCCTTTGAACCGTCATGGCAGAGCATTAAATTCAATTAGTTGATTAGTCTGTGCAACCCCTAGCTAATCAATAACTAATTTTTTCATACCCCCCAGAATAACTACTATATACAGGTTCATAATTAATATAATGTGAATAATGCATAATGTATTTTGTAACCTTATAAAGACCTCAAAAGCTTACAATGACTTCAATAGTTTAACCCAACTGCTCGGTTAAAACAACCCAATCGGTGGGTTTGTCCATTTTCAACCCAACTTGGGTTGTTTTTAACCCAGCATTTTTAAGAGTGTAAAATGTTAATATTGCATTACTCATTTGTTCCTATGTAGTTATTCATTAATGACAGTATTCGTGTTACCAAAGCTTCTAATAAATTAACCAAATCTCAGCAACCCCCTCCCCACTGCCCAATGCTCGTCCCCTGTGACAACGCTCTGTCGCAATTAGTGTTGGGTTACGGGTGGAGTGCAGGAAGGCCGAGCATTGAAGAAGAGAGGTAGTATTTCAAACAAGAAAACTGACCAAATGTGCGGACAAAGGCTAAGTGCTGATGGAGGGCCGCAGGTAAAGAAATTGCCACCGTGTTGTTGCGTATTTGCTGAGGCACTGCTGACTTCACTCAAAAGAATACAAATCAGCTCAACAATTTCTCTTATTTTTGGACTCGGTTCTGTAAATACATCAGCCGGCAGTGCTCTTCTCTCTGCTTTCCTCATTCAATCATCCATCCATTCTCCATTCGCTCTTTCTCAATTTCCTGCCGCTCTCTTCCAAGCTGTCATCTGTCCACTTCCTCCCCCGTGACTGTTTTATGGCACTGTCAAAGCAAACTGCATATTGAGCTTCTTTTCCCTTCGGTAACTTCTTTTTCCCTCTTCCTCCACCACCCGATCTCTTTGCTATTCAAGTCCCCCGCTCTTCTCTGTCCTAATAGCTTAAGTTTCCCCTCTTTGTTCTTTCACTGACACCTAACATCTACCCCATAATCCTGTGTGCTGGTGCAGCAACTTTTCCCCTTGTCAGGGTGGCTACGTGCCTCATTCACTGGAGAGGAACAATCGAGACAGCATTGACCTCCCTTTGCGCCTCGTGCCGTCTCTGGGGGGACTCGGTTTGACTCATCGAGCCTACCATGCCAAACGTGGCTAGATTATGCTGTCAGTGGCCTGTAAATCAACTAAACTGGAAGTGCTTTATATTGCAGTGATCATCAAGAGGGTTAGGGGTCTGAATTATTACCGTCAGCCTGAGCCATAAAAACCGGCACAGGAACAAGATGGCTGATATTGAAGTGAGTTACAGTTTGTTTGGGGTTTGGAAAGATAGAATTATGAACGGTTGCTGTAACTGTGATGGATGACTTTGTCCAAATGAGTTATAGTTATTTACTCATAAGACAGAGAGTTAGACTAGTGAAAGTCTGACAAAGACCATACACTCTTAAAAATAAAGGTTTTTTATTGGCATCTATGGTTTAATGAAGATCCTTTAACATTCATGGAACCTTTTCATTGCACACAAGGTTGTTTATAGTGGAAAAAGGTTCTTTAGATTATTAAAATGTTCTTAACACTAAGAAAAAATGTTCTTTTAAGAACTGTTCACTGAAAGGTTCTTTGGTGAACCTAAAAATTGTTCTTCTATGGCATCACTGTGAAAACTTTTAGAACCTTTATTTTTAAGGCCTTGATGCAACCTTGAATGGACATTTATTTCAGCTCCGCAATCTCAATTAGTCTTCTTACATAAACTTCTGTTTGTTACAGAAAAATGCATTATTTTTCATCATGTCCTCTTCCACTACACTGTAAAAAATTATTTGTTATCACAAAATTTTTTCTTTTGTCAAATCAACTTCAATAATTAATGTGGTTCAGATAACATAATATTTTGAGTTTCTGATGATTAAACCAATCGCCTTAATTGTATTAACTCAAATTTTTAATTTCAATGAACTCAAAATTTTAAGGCAACCAGGTAACTTTCTTAAACCAACCAACAATTATTTTTTACAGTGTACCGATGTGACTCTTTAACTTTAAAATAGGAGTAGCTTGACGTGTTACCCCAACAAATTGTGTATAATTTAATGAATCATTGTTTATTATAAAATCTTTATATTTTAACGAATACATTTAAATAGCAATGTTTTAAAAAGTCTATTTTTTCACCTATTTTTCATACATTTTGCAATTTTACCATTCTTTGTCTGTTTGTATAGTTGTAGGTTTTTTTCCCCCTGAATAGATTAAAGATGAATGTCACGTTGATTTGTGGACTATTTCTACAAATCAGTGGATTAATGTTGCATTAAGGTTGTGATGTAAGTGAAGTAGTGACAGATATTTTCTTCCGTATTGTAATGTACATC
>RJVU01057378.1:643461-663917 GCA_003731715.1 Anabarilius grahami
AATCAGTCGATTGTTGATTGAATAGAGGCAGATCTGAATGCGAGCTTGCAGTGTATTGTAAGGAAGAGGCGGCTGTAAGTAACATTCAGATTAAAGTTTAAGAGGTCAAACAAATTGTAAAAAAATTAAAAACTTGCATGGATGAATAATTTACAATAAGATCAATAACATGCATTTAGAAAATACATAGGGTGAATTTTCATTTCATGCCTACTTGAATAACCCTTTTGAAGATGGTTAATCATAAAGAATCAGTCTTCTACAAAATGAACCTGTATATGAGCTATTGAACTTTAGTGTGTAATCAGTGATTTTGTCATACATGCTGATGCTGCTCACTGCACCATGTGAAAGAGCGTCTCCTGCTGCCATTGGTGGCTTATTATTTCTTAATATCTCATATGTGTTGTAATCAAATAGAGTTTCAGATAGACTAGTATTAATATAAAAAAATAGGTTTAACTTAACAAATTCAATTCTAGAATATAATTCTATTCTATTAATGAATAAAAATAGAACAGATAATACAACAGAACGGGGTCTTTAAGCTATTGTGCTGATAATAAAATAGGTAGGCCCTACTGTAAAATGTTTTCCTTTATTTAACATTTTACTATGATTGAAATATAATCAAATCAGTACAAAACTTGAACTTTAGCTTTGTGAAATAGAATAAAATGTGACTGAGATAAATTAACCAGCCATGTTTTAATCGGTCTGTTTGCTTAGTGTGCCTATTTTCTATTTATGTATTTTATTTAATCCAACTATTCCACAATGTCCTTTGGCCTATTGTAGTTCTGCACAGTAGTATCAAATTTAAATTAATTACAAAATAATTCCACACTGATTCATGGAATAATGTATTGGATTAATAATTCTTTTGAAGAAGGCTGATCAGAAAGACAAACACACCCTCTCCTGACACACCATCTATCCTCAGGAACTGTGAGTGGTGAACGTAGGCTGATCTGTAAGCATCATTCACCCACAGCCTTTGTATGCAATGCCACTTTATTCTGCAGCCTCTCTGTTTAAACCATCTCAGATCGAAATAAAATTCAACTGCATTTCTGATCATGTTTCCGCATTAAATTGACAGGCGCGTAACATGAGCAGGTTTGGAGAATAGGACTGTGTCGAAACCTAGTGAGCTACCTACCTAGACAGCATTTTTACGCGTTCGAATTCGAATACGATACGCCCAAAATGCGGTCTAGGTAGGCAACTCACTAGGTTTGAAGACACAGCCAGGGTGTGAGGTTTTTTGACATGAATTTCTGTTTGTAGTAGACATATCAGCAAGTAAATAACCACTTATCTGAATGGGTATGTAACTAATGAAACCAGAAAACAATGAAGAATCACTTTTCGCCCTTGCTTTACAGATTACAAGCCGAATGAAGTACCAGAATCAGTTTTCTCAGTCAAACGCACGGGCCGTTCCTCACAGCATCATCCGCCGCGATACAGGCACGCGGAAACGAACGCGTCTTACCTGCTCGCGCGCTGAGAGCTCTTTCTCCAGCTGCCGGTGTTTGTTATGCCACACCAGATAATGTAGGTGATAGCGACTCTTGTCTGGAGTTTTTCTGGCAGAAATCATCCTCAGTGCATAGTTCGCTGCTGCTCTCTCCCCCGTTCCGTTTCCCTGATTTTGTGCGGTATCAGTTACTTTTGTAAAGGGCGCGTGCTATATTATTATTGCTGAGACGACCGAAAAGGGCATTTCTCTCCCTTTTCGTATTCAGCATCCCTTTTTGCATAGTAGCTTCTCATTTAATGTGTCTATGTTGAAAGGCAATTTAAAGCTAACGCGTGTGCACGAACGCTCTCCGTTGTGTTCTTCACTCCTCCTAGTCTCTTCTCCCTCTCCTCTCTCACTCAAACGCGCGCGCGCGCGCACACGCACGCTCGCGGAGGCTGAGGCAGGGCTCTCGAAAGCGACTCGCACCTATGAGCCATTGAACTTCAGTCAGTGTGTGATTCTGTCATACATGCTGATGCTGCTCACTGCGCCATGGGAGAGGATATAGAGAGAACATCTCATTCTGCCATCTGTCTTAATATTTCTTAATAAATATATATATATTTATTAACAGAACATAAATTCAATTCTAGATTAGAATTCTATTCTTTTAACAGAATGGAACAGATATAGAATGAAACAGGGTCTTTATTGTATACTATTGTGCTGATTTTTTATCAATTTCTATTAAATACCAATGTGTTCCTATCATAGACTACTATATTGCAAAAAGACCAACTCAATTAGTACAAAACTTGAACTTCTGCTTCATGAAATATAATAAAACGTATAACTGAGATAAACTTAACCAGTCATATCTGACTGCTTTAATTGCTCTACTATCAAAATAAATGTCTCATGACTTCTATAGAATCAAATTGAGTTGTATTTAGTAGTTGATCTTAAAACTTCGATACTTAAAATACAATAGAATATTTTCAGTTGCGATGACATTATTAATATCTATTGTGGAACGTATACCTTTATCCATATCATTCATCCACCATTTAAACCAGATGACTAGACTTTAATATTAGCCATATACTGCAATATGATCAAATATTGAAGTTTATTAAAGGGATAGTTCACCCAAAAATGAAAATTCTGTCATCATTTACTCGGCCTGAAGTTGTTCCTAACCTGTATACATTTTTTTGTTCTGCTGAACACAAAGGAAAATATTTGTTTGTAACCAAGCAGATCTCACCCCCCACTGACTAGGAAAAAAGATATAGTCAATGGGGGGCGAGATCTGCTTGGTTACAGTCATTCTTCCAAATATTTTCCTTTGTGTTCAACAGAACAAAGACATTTGTACAGGTTAGGAACTACATTAGGCTGAGTAAATGATGACAGAATTTGCATTTTTTTAATATTTAATGCTGCTTTCTCACATAAAACATGATCACAATACATATAAACATGTCAGTAGTCACATGCGTTGCCAGTGGAAATCCCATGAGCACAATTTTAAAGTTACTAATTGATTCATATTATAAAATTTCTAAAATTTCAAAGTAACAGACATGAAACAAAGTAATCCAAAAGATATGCATAATCTTGCTTTATATTTTCCTTTTTGCCCCCAACTGCAATTTTTTTTTTTCGATTTTGTAGACTACTTTATTGCTTGCAGATTTCTATTGGGTTTTATCTGAGCTATATGCTCAAATTTTAATAGCATTTTTATTGTTTCTGTTACAGTTGTGACAATAAAGCACATTCTTCACACACTTACAGAAAATCAGCATACAGTTTGTTTCATTAGCCTAAAAGAAAAAATACAACCAAATGTCCTATTTTAAAAGCTTGACAGAATAGAATAGAATAGAATAGCATGTGGAGTGCTCAAATATTATTATATAGCCTATATTAATATATTTACTGAATAAAAATGTAAAAACAAAATCCTTAATTTAATTATTTATTATAGGCCTATTTAATGTTTATTAATTCGGCTATTGTAGTTATGCAAATAAAGTTATGTAAAATGCATCTACACTGGTGGGCATGACTGCATGGTCCCTCTGCTCTGTCTGCCCCCGCCTGTGCGATAACGACGGTGGGGCAAGAGAAAGAAAGCGAGAGAGCGCGAGACAGACGTCAGAGAGAGGGAGAGTATGCAGCCCGCCATACAGAAGTGTATAGGGCAGTGGATGTAAATAAACCGTGTACTGTATCCATACTTTTCTTATTCCCACCCCCTTTTGCCCGAGACAGAGACGGGGCTTTGATAATGGTCGGGGAAAAAAGATTAGTGGGGACGCCCAGAATTAAATAATCTGATAACGTAAGGGGCCTTCTGCAAATTTTGATTCATTCAAAGGAATCGTCAAGTCCTAGCAGCGTTAAGACAGAAGACCCCGCAGAAAAAAGGAAGGAGAGAGAGAAGGGTGAGGACCGGGAGCGCTGGAGAGCTCGTCGCCGGCTTCCGGACATTCAGGGCGGCATTAAAATCGCAGACGTCGCTCCTGGGGGGACAGCAAGCCAAATATCTTAAGTATTGGACTAAAATCTCTGGAAGCGGTAGATTTTGTTTAAGCGATGTCCAGGAAAGTCCAAAGAAGCGAGGTGTGCGCCGACTGCAGTGCACCAGGTAAGGCTGAGATTTATGGATTGAGGCGTTGTTGTGAGCTATGGCTGTCCGGAACTCGGTCGAGCGCGGCGGCGAGCGGGTGAACAGCAAGCCCACATATGGGCAGAGATACTCGGTTAAGCGCGTCAGGAAAATGGCCGAATATTAAGGACGATACTGCGGCCCAACAAATTTGCTCCCTTAAATCCACTCTTAATTTACTACTGCATCTATCTACGGTTTATAACAACGGTTGTCCATAAATTAGAGCCTTTTGTCTATTTACAAAACTCGTATAGCTATAAATTTGAGCTTCTAATTGCAGTTAAGTTACCCTTCCGTGGCTAAAGTTTTATCCGTTGCTTGTTAGCACTCATCCTAAGCCAGATGACAAGCCTGCGGGCTGCTGTCAATTAAAACCACCAGATTTACACTATATGCCGGCCCTTGTGTATAGACATATTGTAGTGACAGTTAATTATGTTGAAGTGAGTTTTAGTTCATATTCAGCACGAAAACGGGCTCTGTAGTGAACAATGCTAACTGACAGTAGCTAGGCTCGGTTGCCAAGTAGCCTGCGGACTCTCGTATGACTCCCTTGCCAGTATTTGAGTAAAACACAATTTCTGTTTTTACAAACGTTAAATGCATTATGGCTACGAGAGTAGCAGTTCAGTTTGTACGGTACAAGTTAATCTGAACTAGTTGGCTAACTAGAGTTAGCAGGTTGACAGGCACATCAAACTCTGACGTGGGTCAGTATTTGGTTGTTTATGCACGACTTTGTTTCTAGATAATAATTTTGTGGGTAGATATTGATTAGTTACACATTTCCTGTATGTTTATTAATTTGTTTTGTTTATTTTTATATTTATTTGTTTATTTCTGGTTCTGTATGCTGTTTCAGAGTATCTAAATAGCATTATTTGAGACATATAATTTATTTGATTTATATATAATTCAATTATAATATATATAATTATTTTCCAACATGAATATTTCTGTATGCTGCTGTATATTGTCAAGAGTTATTTAATTTTTTAATATTTTTTAATTATTCTCAAAAGCAAAAAATGCTTAAACCAGCTTAAACTGGTTTACTGGTCTTAGATGATTTAAACTGGTCTCCCAACAGACTAATATGACCAGGCTGGGACACCAGATAAAAACCATAAACCAGCTTATGCTGGTTTATGGTACTGTATTTCTGTAATGATTATGAGCAGTGGCAAAAATCATAGTTAGCAGCAGCAATCAATGATATATAGATCTATTTATTGTATAGGTTTCCACTGATCAAGGTTGCAAAAGGGCTGTTACATAGTTGAACATATGTTTGAGTTGTTCATAACTGTTTCTAGTCCCATCACACGTGCCCTCGGACGAGGCACAATTTCCTAAATACTACAGTGAAAAATATGGAAGTTGACCCTGCATTTATGTTTTAAATAAAGAGGAACTTCCTATGTTTGGCTTTTAGTCCCAAAATGTATTGCTCAATAAGTTGCTAGTAGTATAAACCACCCCCAAAAAAAGACATAATAAAGCCTTTAGTTGTTTACAAAACATATTTTTGATGCCGCTCAGCTGTGCCATCACTTCTAGCCCACCCTTGGCCTTGCTCATTTAGCTTCACCGTCCCCATGGGGGGGACCAAGGGGTGGTATGGGGGGCATGACAGCTGCTCCCTCATCCACAGCTGCTCTCTCTCCAGGAATGTATGTGTATGTGGGAGTGTGTCTCGTTTTTGACAGTTTAGTTCTGTTTCACCACCTCAGCTACCTGCAGTCATGCTCTAAGTTCGACCTCAAGCACTGTCACCAACGCCCCTAACCGACCACTCCACATCTGAGCACTTGTGTGTATTTTTGCATCCTCACACACTCCTTGTCCTTGCGTTGGCCCGTCCCGCGGTGCTGATCGAGGTTGTCATTTTCGTGTTTGACATGTTGTAGGAATGTAGCTAATGGTGAGTGTGTCGGAAGGTGAGGAAATGATGACTGAGAGAGGAGGAGGAGGAGGAGGAGGGGTGGCGGGCAGGCAGACAGACAGATGCATTCTGGTAAATGTGTTATGAGAATGAATGAATGTGTGGAAGATTGTCAATTGGATGGCCACTGAGGGCTGAATGGCGCCGTGTGCAATGAGCCTAGAGTGTGTACATGTAAAATTTCATTAGACGCAGAGAGAAAGTCAGGTTTGAGATGGTGAGGGGGGGTAAAGATGTTCCTGTTAATGGTTTCAAGCACTTATAGGAAGGATGAGCTTGTTAGTTAAGAAGTATGGTGTCATCTTTGAATTTCCCACATGCTGGTGCTCACCTCCATCTCTGAGAATCTTTAGACAGTAAAGGGGATTTAATAACGGCATATTATTCTCAATTAAGCCAATAAATCTTACGGTCTTCACCACATGCAAGATTTAAACTGTTGGCTGAAATATGAACATTTGGTGGATTAAAAAAGCCTTATCTTCTCCTAAAATAAGGAAACAAGCTGGCCAATTAATTGACATCAATTTTACATGGGATGCCTCCTTCTATTACTTTAACTAAAAGAGAATATGATCGTATCATCTTTAACATTTTCATTTCATTTTCAAAAAAATCACTCTGAAAGAGATTCCAATGATATTGTTCCTCTGTGCGGTTATCATTATAGTTGTGGTGTGGACTGTGGACTCAAACTGTATCTTTATCATTATAGTTATCGTCCTTGGTGTGACTTCGAACGGCATTTATTCAGCAAGGATGCATTAAATCGTCCAAAATTCCCTGAAAAAATTAATCCTGAACAACAACAACAAAAAAAACATTCAGTTTCCACAAAAATATTAAGCAGCGCAACTCTTTTCAAAGTTGATACTAATAAGAAATGTTTCTTGAGCAGCAAATCAGCATATTAGGATGATTTATGAAGAATCATGTGACACTGGAGACTGGAGTAATGATGCTGAAAATTCAGCTTTGCCGTCACAGGAATAAATTACATTTTGAATTTTAATAATATTTCACAATATTATTGTTTTTTCATTTTAAAACAGTTAAAAAAAACAACCAACCCTGCTTGCTACATATCAGTATTAACATCTTCCATTTTTAGATGTCATATTGTGTTTGCATTCATACGGGAAATCAATAATCATGTTATGACACTGTTTACATGAGTGCAAAATAATCTCCCTCTCACTCTAATCGTATCAAAACCCTGCTTAGTGAGATTCTGTGGATGAGATTATGTGCTTGAAGCATTGTGGGTGCTGGTTTAATTTTAGCCTGATCCTGGGGGTCTGTGGCAGCCAGAGGCACACTTCTGTCACATTTTTCTGTTTACCTGAATGTCACCTTGATCCTGAGTCCTGACTATGCTCGTACCCTGCCTGCCTGATAGGGGGAGAGCCCTTTGCCTCAGACAAGCTTATTCAGAACAGGGCAGTATGATGTGAACTGCATGGCTGCAATAAAGCTTTTTTATGCTATCGCTTCAGATGTCTACTTGCTTTCACCAGCCCCACCAAAAAATTATAAAATTATTATTTTGTTTTTGCAGCATTTTTTGTATATATGTCAGGAAGAAATGCCTATATAATTTTATTAAACATTGTTTTCACTTATTTTATTAAATTATTAATTTGTAATAATAGATGCAAATTATACAACTTTTAATAAATAATGTAACATGACAGCTATAAATTCATAAATGCACTTTTGCTGGCCAAATAATATCATCTCTTTATAATTCTAATACAAATCATTCTCACAATTTCCACGACCTCATCTGTGTTACTCAACTAGACTTTGGTGACATTTTCTATCAGCAGAATCGATGACAACAGTGTTCAATATAGCAACCAAAACCAAATGAAGTTATATAAGATGTAGGGAGAAGGCCCAGGAATATAAAAATGCTGTTGTTTTTGTGATCGGTCTAAGCAAAATGAGTAAGACTTTCCACTTCCTGCCCTTTATGTGCCTTTTTTTGTAGCATTTTAGAAAAGTCAGCCCTCGATTGATGTCGTCTTTTTGCTTATTCGCTCTGATGAAATGTACTTTACTCTATCATGTGTGTTCAGACCCGGGCTGGAGCAGTATAAACCGAGGGGTTCTGATTTGTGATGAATGCTGTTCTGTGCACCGGAGCCTGGGCCGACACATTTCCATCGTCAAACACCTGCGACACAGCGGCTGGCCTCCTTCTTTACTGCAGGTAACTAAGCCTCACTCACACATATTTCTGCTGTTTTCCTCATGCTCGTAGCCTAACAAATGTGTGCATGTGTCTCAGATGGTGCAGATGTTAGCCAGTAACGGCGCTAACTCGATCTGGGAACACTCTCTGCTGGATCCAGCACAAGTTCAGAGTGGGCGCAGGAAACCGAACCCACAAGATAAAGTCCAGTAAGCCATCTCATTAACCATTCATGCATCATATCCCAGAATGTCATAAAAACAGAAGACTGGGGGTGTAATTTTTCTTTTATTGGTCTGTGCAGTATGTAATTGTGCTCCTGGAGCTCTATGCAATAGCAGACCACTGAGACCAAATCTGCTCACACAGAATAAATGAGAGGAGTTCTCAAAAGTAAAATACAGAGTAATTAAAGAGGAATTTGCCAGTGTAGGGTTGTCAAAAGTACCGACTTTGGTACCAAGTCAGCACTGAAATTTAAAAAAATGTGATGATACATTACCAGCATTTCCCCCTAGCATTTTGAGCGCTGTTGAGTGGATTGTTAAACACCTCTGATTGGCCATTGTGTTCACGCACTCAACATATATGTCTTTGATTGGCTGCAATGATCAATGCCGCCAATCAAACAGCATTGACTGTATCGATGATTGATCTATTGTATCTATGTTTGTATCTTTCACCCCACAGCCCCACTAAGTCAGAGTTCATTCGCGCCAAGTACCAGATGTTAGCCTTTGTCCACAAGCTGCCCTGCCGTGATGATGATGGGGTCACTACGAAGGACCTCAGCAAGGTGAGACCGCCCCACTCTTTATCTCAGTCTCTTCCCTCTTGCTCTCATTCCATCTTTTCTCCTCGGCCTCTCTTTGCTCCCCACTGTCTGTGCCCTTGCAGGAGGGCCCTTAAAATGACACCCCGCTAGTGAATAAATGTGCCTTTCTCAGTGCTATTGAATGGCCCTAATGAGAGGATACGCAGGAGGTCTGCTTGCTGGTCTCTCTGTCTTTCTCTCTCACACACTCGCTTATTCTCTTGTTCTTGCCTGCAGCAACTGCACTCAAGTGTGCGGACAGGAAGTCTGGAGACGTGTTTACGGTTACTGTCACTGGGGGCACAAGCCAACTTCTTTCACCCGGTAAGATCTGCCATCTCGCACAGTTCTCTCTCTGGTCTGTCAGTTATTCTACATCATAACTAAACGAGATCTTATGATTACTAGATTGTTAGATAATAGATACCAATTTTATGTTGTTCATTGTGTGAACAGAGAGTCTGTTTCTGTGTCAAACTATGAACATTATTGTTCATTGTATCCAACTGTTTATAACATTTTGTTTGGTTTTTTCAGATCTCATCCAATGCTTACATACTTTCCAAACCAAAATATGTCTAGTTTTCTTTCCTTTCTTTCCTCTAAAGGTATTACTATGGCAAACAATGTAGATACATCAGATATTGTATACATTGTCTGGGGGAAAAAAAAGGTTTAGATTTCATGACTTGCAATGATTGTGTTTGAAAACAGCAAAGTGAACAGAGCCTGCAATCTGTGGTGGTTAAACGTCTGATGTTCCCTCCACAGGAAAAGGGCACAACCCCTTTGCACGTGGCTGCCAAAGCGGGGCAGGTTCTGCAGGCCGAGCTGCTGGTGGTGTATGGAGCGGATCCAGGAGCTCCAGATATCAATGGCCGCACACCTATAGACTATGCGAGGTAAATATGATGATGGCAAAGCTGAATTTTCAGCATCATTACTCCTTCAGTCTTCGGTGTCACATGATCCTTCAAAAATCATTCTAATATGCTTATTGGGTGCTCAAGAAACTTTTTATTATTATTATTAATGTTACAAACAGTTGCTTAATATTTTTGTGTAAACTGTGATCTATTTAACATAATCTTTTGTAATATTAAAAGTGTCTTTAGTTTCATTAAATTTAATGCATCCTTGTTGAGAAAAAGTATTGATTTCTTTCAAAAAGAAAATCTTACTGACCTCAAACTTTTGAATATATATATATATATATTCAAAAGTTTAAGGTCAGTAAAAAAAATATATAATAATAATAATAATAAATTACATATAAATAAATTATNATATAGATATAGATATAAATAGATAGATAGATAAATAGATAATTTATTTATATATTATTTATTATTATTATATATTCTTGTTGTTGTTGTAGGTTTATAGTGATCTAAAGTCTTCAGTTTGTGATGTGACTGTGTTCTTGCAGGCAAGCAGGTCACGTGGAGCTCGCCGAGCGCTTGGTGGAGTGTCAGTATGAGCTCACGGACAGACTGGCCTTTTACCTGTGTGGACGTCGCCCAGGTGAGCTTAGAATATTTTAACCAGTAACCATGGTATAAGACCCGTTTTACAGTATTTAGTGTTTCCTTTAATAATTAATTTTTTTGTTGCTTCATAGAAGTCCAAATTGCAGGGAGTGTTGATAAAAAAAGGTTTATAGTGCATTTCTAACATGTTCATTGCACTTTCTACACAAAAATAGGCTCAGCAACAACTCTTATTACACCAAAGTCTCTGCTGTGCTGCTTACAAATGCAGCGTGAATACCGTTACCTGTTAATTTGTGCATCAAAAAAAATATGTCCTACTTGCGTATGTGGTGTGAAACAGAACAGTCTGTCCTTCCAAATGAGAATGAAAACATGTTTTTCTTTTGTCTGTGTTTTTGCAGATCACAAGAACGGTCATTATATCATCCCTCAGATGGCAGACAGGTACATTGTTTGTGTATGAGAGTGTGTCTGATTCAGAATGGAAATACATTTTGAAACGCATCAATGCAGTTTTATTTATTACCTGTCATTATGCATGATATCTTCCCTCGAGTCTTTTCCATAGAGCTGCTCATACAGGGTAGATACAGTGTACTAAGCTCAGTTGGCAGCGGGTGTATTTGAGTGTGCTGGCCAGCAGGTTGCGCCACACGATCAATCAGTTTGAATTAGGGCAGAGTGTGTCCCTAACCTCTATAGCGCTGACACCTCAAATGCACCACAGCTGAAAGAACTTTACTGACCTGTCCAGAAGTAGTGTTGATATGGGGCCTATCCCTTTTCTTTCTCTCTCTATCTGTCTGTTTTCTGCTCACTTTTCGGTCTCGCTCACTCGTTCTCTGTTCTCTCCATCTTGCTGCGCTTTTGGAGGCAGAGCTCGCCCTAAGTGCCCGACGCAGAGGTATCTCTTTCTCTCACTTCTCACCCCCCTCTCCATAAACCCTGCTCTCTTTCTTTCTCACATGGCCTTCATATGGATGTGGGTGTCTGAAAGGATGAGGCAAGAGTTGGAGAAAACATCTACACTTGAACATTATCCTGTTACTTACACATGTAAAGTCAACATGAAATCAAAATGGACCATTGTTACCTCAATACATCTTCCTTGTCTTATTATGCACAAATTAGTGCATGATATCATTCAGTGCTCCACCTCAGAAAAAATGTCCTTTCACTTTAGCCATATAGGATATAATGTTAACCAATAATCAAATAACTAGATAATGGTTTTAGTTAAAAAAAACACTGGTTTTAGGCTACTGATGTAGGTAATGTAGCCTGCCTTGTTTATAGTTAATGCAATAATTCAGTGCTGGTTAATGTTAATAGAATAAAAGTTACCATTACCATTAATTTTGACCCACATTTCACTCAAATAAAACAGTGTAAACTCACCTTTAGGTGATAAAATTCTAGTATGGAGCATCATAATCCAATCAATTCCTAATGGATTAAATCATGTTTAAAAAAAAAGTACATCTCCTCCTCATCTTTTTCGGCTGCCCGTGTCCTGTCCCCACACTTCATCCATTCATCCAGCTCCTCATTCCCACCTCTCTCCTTTCCTCTCTCTTCATCTTTCTCTGTCCGCATGACTCCAGCATCCTTTTACTCCTGTGTCTGTGTCTTTGTCTTTGTGTAGCCTGGACCTCTCTGAACTGGCCAAGGCAGCCAAGAAGAAGCTTCAAGCGGTGAGTGATGCAGGTTAATGAGCTGCTACAGGGAATTAAAGTGTTAGTTCACCCAAAAATGAATTTTCTGTCATTAATTACTCACCCTCATGTCGTTACACATCTGTAAGACCTTCGTTCATCTTCCGAACACAAAATAAGATATTTTTGATGAAATCCAAGAGTTTTTTTTTTATCTCTCATAGAAAACAAAGTAATTAACACATTCAATGTCCAGAAAAGTAGTAAAGACATAGTTAAAATAGTCAACGTGACTACAGTGGTTTAACCTTAACGTTATGAAGCGACGAGAATACTTTTTGTGCCCAAAAACAAAACAAAACGACTTTATTCAACTATTTCTTTTGTCATTCTCCTATGATGTTTACTTTGTATAGACAGTGCAGGCTTCTGGGTTGTACGTCCGAACGCCAACTCGGTATTGGCCGAGGCTGTTCACGTGAGCAGCACGACACATGCGTGTGATGCTGACACAGGTGCCGGCCAATAATGAGACAGCGTTCTGATGTAGAACATGAATGAAGAAGATATTGTTGAATAAAGTCGTTATTTTTTTTTTTTTTGCGCACAAAAAGTATTCTCGTCACTTCATAACATTAAGGTTGAACCACTGTAGTCACATGGACTATTTTAACAATGTCTTTACTACTTGAATGTGGTAATTATGTTGCTTTCTATGGGGATAAAAAACCTCTCAGATTTCATCAAAAATATATTAATTTGTGTTCTGAAGATGAATGAAGGTCTTACAGTTGTGGAACGATGCGAGTGAGTAATCAATGACAGAAATTTCAATTTTGGGTGAACTACCCCTTTAAGGGAATTTGAGTTTTTAGACAGGCACAACACAAAGCAACAAGCAATACAGCTTTTCCATTTTAAACTTAAAATATACTTCAGTTTTGACGCAAACACCAACATATGTGTCCAACCAAATGCATAGCCTTTCAAAGTATTCTCTGTTGGATGGTGTGTCTCCTTTGTCCAGTGTCTGTGCTATTTCTCTCCAGAAATTATGATAATTATAATTATTATAATAATTATAAATAGCCTTCCTGGTCGTTTAAACTAGAGCTGTGTGTATCTCTTAACCCCCTCACCCATGCACTTGTCATTGACAGGTAAGAATGGGGCATCTATTGTTATTGTCGTCTCCAGTAGTTTGTTGTTTGGATCGTTTCTTTATTTTTTTTGTGAAGCAGTGGGCAGAGGCGGTGTTGCATCTTTGTGGATAAACTAACTAGAGCAAGAAAATAAAGGCTGCTCGGCGAGGCTGTGAGCTTAGCTTACAGAGTATGCATGATTAGAAAAATTGGTTTGCGCACAAACATTACGTGCATACTTTTCCAATGATGATATTTACATTACATGCATTGTACTCATACCCTAGCATACATGCACAAACCGAAGTATCCACCTTATTTTTCATATAAGAGTGGGTGCGGCCATTTGTAAATTAAATGCGTCTGGCTTCCAGTGTCATCCACTTACAGTTATTGTACAAAACAGCTCGTTATGCTGCTTAATATTGCAAACTATTGCAAACGGGGAGTGGTTAAGAATGTCAAAAGCATGTCATCAGAGAAGGAATGCCCTTCCAGAGGGGAAGCAAAGTTTTTGATTTTGACTAAAAATTACAACGAGAAACAAATGTCTTATGTGGATTAACTTGCACAGATTAATTGTTCACCGCAAGACTAGTAATGTCTGCTAACAAAGTAAATTAAAAGGTCAATTTTGATTCTGGGTTTAATGCTGCTTTCACATGCTATCGGAAATTTGATAATTCCCACTTCTGAATTCGTGATTACGAGCTCATCGCATTCAAGTCGAAATGGCATGGCGTTCATGTGCAGAAACTCATATTTGAGATAATTCTGAGATCACGTGAAGGCAGCATCAGTCCAAATCAGCTCCAAGTAAACAGGGCATTTTATTGGTCATTTGGTTTTTATTTCTGTACTAATGCGCTGGGAAGCTGAAATCTCATTGGACCAAAACTTAATTGTCGCAGGAATTCCTGGTTGGGAGACAGCATTAGCCTCTTTTCTTGAGAGATTTGAGATAAATGTTTGACAAACTCTTCAAATGCTTTGAAATTCAGTAGATAAATTTAGTCGATGCTTTGAGTTCCCTGAGCTTGCATCTAATCTTTATTTAGTGCCTTGTTGGAGCATCTTGCTTTGTTTTGTCTTCTCACTGATACCATCCTATTGTGTGTGTCTGACTTTGCTGTGGTTTTCATTTTTTCCCCTATACCTGTATCTTAATGCCACATACTGATATGTTTGTGTGTGTGGACACAGTTAAATAACCGCTTGTTCGAGGAGCTGGCTATGGATGTGTACGACGAAGTGGACCGTAGAGAGAATGATGCAGGTAAGAATCAAACCCCCATCTGTTCCTGTCTCAGCTTTCCCTGCTTCTCACTCTTTACCTAATGTACTTATGGAGCTGTCCAGAGGCGTAGGGACAGTTGTAGTCGTGTCCCTGGAGACGCAATGATCGGTGTGTTGTATAAACACTGACTATAGAAGGACTTTAGCGGTGCAGTCAGCCTGTACAGAAGGGAGGGAGAGGCGCTTTAGATGGAAGGAGGGTGAAAGGGAGCGAGAGCGAGGGAGTGCCGCAGGAATTCTCTCCTCCTTCTCTCTCTCGCTCACTCTCTCTACTCCTGTTCCTGGTTGTAGAGGAGAAGAGGTAGCATGCTGGGGTGGCAGACTGAGATTCTGATGGTAAGCAGGGCTGGGAGCGAGGCAGGGGGCCAAACACACACAAACTGAGCGGGAGGGGTAGATGCATACTCTCTGAAACCTCAGGGCTACGACATCGGAGTCTGTTTGTTTATATTTGTCTTGTTTATATGTGTCCGTTCTGTTTCTCTCAGTGTGGCTGACAACTCAGAACCACAGTACGCTTGTGACCGAACGGAGTGCCGTCCCCTTCTTACCTGTCAACCCTGAATACTCAGCGACACGCAACCAGGTAACACGCACAGCATTTTATTCCTGAGCCTCAGAGGATGTGTTTGAAGTATGTTTGGGAGGAAGCTCTCCGCTCCTGCTGCCCCCTTGCGTAAGATGCCGTCACTTCCATGCGGGCCCGTTTTTGATGGAGGCACAAAGGAGAGATGATATCTGGGGTGCAGCAGACACAGGGCTAAAAATAGACATTTTGTGGCTGTATGAACGTCTGAGGCTCAGGTTTGGCCAGCAAACCGACGAATGGATGTTTTCCAGCTGCGTAACTGCTGCAGACACGCGACTGCTCCCTCCCCCTCTGTGTTTCCACTGGCATCCTTGCATGACCTTCTCTGTATTTCTGCTTGAAATAGTTCTTTTATACAGCAAGACCACTAAGTGCGTTCACTCGGGGGCATGTTTCCTGCGGGCTGATTGGCCAGGCTGAGAATTTCCTGTTCTTTTGCGTATACATGGGACGTGGAAAGAGATGATGGGAGGGACACGCACGCCCAGTGGTCAAGAGTTGGAACACCGAACTGTTGATGTGGCAGTGTTTTCTAGCTTTTAAGATGTCCAAGTCACCCTCAGCTAAAATAGATTGTTCTGTAAAATGTGTTGCTGAGTGACTAAGTGCTCAAATAAAACTTTGTCAAATGTGCAAGTTTCACCTTATATTCAGGCACAATCTCCTGCAGATTTTGTGTATGGCCAATTTGGCCATCATTCATAAAATTGTACTTATCCCCCAAAACTTTCATATTCGGTTATAAAAAGCATGTTGTTCTCTCCATTTAACATTTTTATGAAGTTTCAATCTATTCTGCCGAATTCCATGAATTTTGCCCAAAAGTTTGTTTATAACGGTATAATTTATTTTTAAAAACCCATGAATGATTCACGCTACCATTCAAAAGTTTATGATCGGTAAGATTATTTAATGTAAAGATTCTCAATGTAAAGATTATCTTAAAAAGAAAATCTTACTGACCCCTAACTTTTGATAGTGTATCAAATATTTTTATATAATGTATATATATTTCTGTAAAGACTTACTCATGTATATTTGTTGAAAGGGAAAAATCTGCCTTTGTGATTTTAATTTTAATTTATAATTGATATTAATAAATAAATAAATATTTGTGTATATTTTTGTCATTGTTAGGGGCGGCAGAAATTGGCTCGCTTTAATGCACGAGAATTCGCCACCCTCATTATCGACATTCTCAGTGATGCCAAGCGGCGGCAGCATGGAAAAGGCCTGACAAGCCCCACAGGTGAGACGCCCACATTGCACTTCTAGAAAATTTGAGGAGAATATCAATAAAGATAGACATAGCTAAGCCAGTGCAGTTTCTCCTCATATTAATGATGTTATCTTTTGTGTTTGTTGTTTTTCAGACCCGCTGGATCTGAGTCAGGCAGACGATGACCAGCACGATTATGACAGCGTAGCATCTGACGAAGACACAGATAGCGAGCTGACCGCACAGAATAACAACAACACCCAGCGCAACAACCGGGCCAAGGTGAGCTCATCAAATGGTCACTGGGTGTTTACCTGGGGAAAATCATCACTGTGCTCCACTGTACTCCACCTAAACCTAATTATAAGTCTGAGAGGTTGAAGATTTGAGTTCATCCATCCAGATGTTCATCATTGTTAATAATGAAACCACCTGATTGAATTGAGGAACATCTTAAAACCTTTGGTGGAACAAGATCAGATGATCCACTGAATCTTGATAAATGTCTTAATTTCTTGTAGGTTAGGATAGACCTTGGTAGTTGTTGATCTTGGTTCTGCCAGACCAGCAAATTAGTATATTCAATAGGACAGAAGCCAGTGTTGTCATGTCCCAGCATGCACCACTGGAAGAACAGAAGCAGCAGCCCTGCCTCATATTTCCAGAATGACATCATCCCCTTTCAAGGCTGTGATCAGTGAAGTTATTGTTCTGCAGCTGAAGACAGGAAGCTGTGTCTGAGCATGCTCACTCCACACACCGGAATTGACATGGCTGAGTGTAGAAGAACACAAAGTAAACCTCATACTCCTCACTGTCTAGTTGCAACACTTTCTCCAGTAGCACTGCTGGTTTTCATATTGCACAATCATTTATTTTTTAACCCAAAATGGTTGACTTTTTAGTGCTTTTTGAATGAAAATATTATTTTACATTACCCATTCCGGTAATGTTCATTAAAATCTCCATATTAATGTTAGGTTTATATGTACACATGGACATTACCTCAAATGATCTGACTTGTTGTGCTTTTAGTGAGATTGAACATGCATGCCAAATGATAAACAAGCCAAAAATAAGAAAAAACTCGGAGCCATATCTAGGAATATTAATGTCGTATAATTTTTTTGGTGGGCTCTTTTGACTTAAATTTACACTACTGTTTAAAAGTTTGAGGTTGGTGAGATTTCCTAAATGTTTTGAAAGAAGTCCACACCAAGGCTGATGTTTTAAAAATGTTACTGTCTGTCGCTTTAGATCAATTTAATGCAACCTTGCTGAATAAAAGTATTAATTTCTTTCCAAAGCAAATCTTACTGATGCAAAACTTTTGATCTGTAGTGTAAATACTACAATAAATGAATGAAATTCATAATTGTGTATGTCTTTTGGAAGAAATGTCAACTTTTTCAGATCTGTTCCTTTTGCTGTTGACAGTAGATTGTGATTTGATTGGTGATTTTTGTGTTATCAGAGCATGGACTCGTCCGACCTGTCAGATGGGCCCATCACACTACAGGAGTATCTGGAGGTCAAGAAAGCACTGGCCTCCTCAGAGGCAAAAGTTCAACAGCTCATGAAGGTCAACAACAACCTGAGCGAGGAGCTGCGGAGGCTACAGAAGGAGGTGCGCTCACTCACTTTATTTAAACTGTGTCCTTGTTTTGAAAATACAAATATTTCACACAGATAGAAATGAAATGCTGCCATAAACTGTAGCTCACCATCACACAAACTGATCCCAAACCATCAAAAAGAGCAGAACAATATTAACATACACTACTGTTCATAAGTTTGGGGTCTGTAAGATTTTTAATGGTTTTGAAAAAAGTCTCTTATGTTCAGCAAGGCTGCATTCATTTGATCAAAAATTCAAAAAACAACAACAATATTATGAAATATTATTACAGTTTAAAATAACTTTTTCTATTTTAAAATGTAATTTAGTCCTGTAATGCCAAAGCTGAATTTTCAGCATCATTACTCCAGTCTTCAGTGTCACATGATCCTTCAGAAATCATTCTAATATGCTGATCTGCTGCTCAAGTAACATTTATTATTATCAATATTGAAAACAGTTGTGGAGCTTAATATTTTTTTTGTGGAAACCGTGATAAATTTGTTTTTTCAGGGTTCTTTAATACATTTTGAAATAGAAATCCTTTGTAACATTTTAAATTTATTTACTGTCACTTTTGCTCAGTTTAATGCATCCTTGCTAAATAAAAGTGTTAAATACTTATAAAAAATATCTTACTATCCTCAAACTTTTGAACAGTAGTGTAACTATCATATGCCATGTACATCTCACTGAGAATGAAGCCCCTCCTTGTTCAGACAACCTTAAACTTTCTGTCTATCAGAATGACCCCATTTTGTCGTCCCCAGCATGACTTAACCATCCACACTGCAACTGTTGTGTTTTCTTTGGTCCTTGTGTTTGTGAATGTGTGTTTGTGACTCCCCGTGATGCCCCTCATTCCCTGTAGATCACGCGGATGCAGACGGAGAACAGCGTGCTGCGGGGGGCCCAGGCTGGGGCCGGGGGCGCTCTGACCGGGGGTGGTGGCACAGGGCTGTGGACTGGTGGGGTAAGGGGTACATATAGTGGAGGAGGGGTAGGCGGAGACTCCGGCCTAACTGTACCCTCGACCGCTCCCCTCCGCCGGGATAGACAAGCTTTCTCTATGTATGAGCCTGTGGGGACCACCCCCAAAGCTCTCACCCCAGCCCTGGACCCCCTGACCGGCCGCCTGCAGCCTCTCAGCCCCGTAAGTGTGAGCATTAGTGCCCGACCTGATCTTTTTAAACTGTAAACTCTCTTTCTCCTTCTGCTTACCTGAACCCTCAATGATGTGCTGCTTCTGCCTGGAGCACCTGCTTTCACTCTTACTCACTGCTCTCTATTGCCACCTAATGGACAGATAGGAGCATTTCCTGCCCTGATAACACCTTTTTTTCTAGATGTTGACTGTCTCCAAACTGAGTGAGCTGCCTAAATATACAGCATTTTTAGTCATTATGGGTCCCTTTTTCAGCTGGTCTTAACATCTTGAATAATTTGATCATAAGTGGACTGTCTAGAATTGTGAATGTCTTTAGTCCTGTGCTAAATGTGAAGAGAAAAAAAATAATAAAAAAAAATATATACATATATTTTTAGAATTTTTTTTNTATATATATTTTTAGAAATTTTTTTTTTTTCACATTTAGCACAGGACTAAAGATATTCACAATTCTAGACAGTATGTATATATATATATCTGTCAAAAATTTAGAAACATTAAATATTTTGTTTTTGAAAGAAGTCTCTTATGCTCAACAATGCATTTATTTACTTTTAAAATACAGTAAAAACAGTAATATTGTGAAATATTGATACAAATTAAAAGAACTGTTTTCTATTTGAATATATTTTAAAATGTATTTAAATATTTAAAATGTATTCCTGTGATGGCAAAGCTAAAAATCATTCTAATATGCTGATTTGGTGCTCAACTAACATTTATTATTATTATCAACATTGAAAACTGTTGTGCTGCTTACCATTTTTGTGGAAAGGGTGATACTTTTTTCAGGATACTTTGATGAATAGAAAGTTCAATGAACAGCATTTATTTGCATTTATTAAATTTATTTTTTAAATAGAAATCATTTGTAACATTAAGCAGCAAAAACATTGATGATAATAATAATAAAAATAATAATAATAAATGTTTCCTGAGCAACAAGTCAGCATATTAGAATGATTTTTGAAGGATCATAACTGGAGTAATTTGCATCACAGGAATAATTTGTGTGTGTGTATATATATATATATGTATATATATGTATGTGTGTGTGTGTTTTAATTTAGTTTTTATTAACTTACAGTATTAAATATTATTTATTATATCATTTATTTTACTATTACTAATTTATTTTTGATTTTAATGGGGCTTTTTTTTTTTTTTTTTTT
>RJVU01057378.1:663929-683302 GCA_003731715.1 Anabarilius grahami
CTTTTGAAGCTTAAGCTCTTATCACAAACTATCACAAATCTTAATACCAGGTTTGCCTATGATTCTCAAAAATGCTGCTTAGATAGGCCGCTCAACTCCACATTTTGAGACAACCATTATATATCGCTTATGTTACATAGGATGATATAACTGGCATGAATTTGTGTCGTTCTTAAAATGGTTGATATGCCAAGAGAGGCTCTCATTGAGATATGCTTGTCTTGTGCAATGTGACATGTCTGGAATGTTTAGAAAATGGATGTATTGGTTACCTGATTAGTGACACTAAAATGAGTTGAGCTGCATGGCACATATTAAACACTAAAGGAAGTGATTTCCTGTAGTGTGCAGTGAATCGATGTGCTGCTCCTGACAGCGCTGAAATTGGAAATCATCCTCTGTTTGTGGATATTCTTAGATCTGTAGGATGTATTTTAATGTCTTTTGAATGCCTTGTTTTGATTTGCTTTAATTGCTTTTGCAATTATGCCATGTTTTGATTATGCAATATTCCATTTCTGGGCTATTGCTGACAGCGTGTAGTAGTCTTTATTTTTTTATTAGTCATGGTTAATGTATTTGAGTAGCACCTTTGTGCCTGTTTTATTAACTGCACTGTTTTCCAAGTAGTGTGATGTGCAAGTCTCTCTTTTTATTATTTTCATTATTTCAGAGGAAAGGACGTGTTATTGCACTGTTAATTCAGTTTTGCTTTTGAGCGTAATGTAGAAGCTTGCTGTTCTGTGACTGCAAAATCTAAAACCTCTATGCTAAGTTACTTCTGTCTAACAGAATTATGGTTGTTAGTTTAACAGCGTTTATGCTGCAGATTTCTTTACATCTAACAGTCCTGTGCAGAAATGACTATCAAAGCTGCTTCTTTTCTTTGTATCCTCTGTCTGCTGACTGTCTGTCAGCTTTTCTCCTCCTCTTAATCTCATTCTGCTTGTTGTCAGGTCCGAAAGGGCGCCCCTGTGGGTCCCACCCCCTACGGAGGACCGCACCTGTCAGCCTCTACTGACGGACGATATAATGTGAGTGCCAGTTTCCATTCATATCTGCACTGACATGCGAGTTGCAGACTATGATGCGTAACAGACCTCTGCGCATGTTTGTCCTGTCCAGCCTTCAAAAGCAGGAGAGAAGTACGGGAGCGGTACTGATAGTGACTATGACAACTCTCAAACATACGATGTCTCTCTTGGGTGAGTGAAAGCCACAGATGAAACCATTTTTATGGACAGAAGTTTTACTGCATTTCATTTGCAAAAACTGTCAGCTAAACAAACTTAAAGGTCTAAAGGCCCGTTCACACCAAGGATGATAATTATAACGATAAGATATAGTTCTAAAATATTGTTCTAATTATAAAAGAATAGCAGAGTCCACACCACAACTTTAATGATTACGGCACATCCTGTTTTACAGAGCGACAGACAACAAAACTGCAGCACAGTTGATATAGTTATTGTCATTATAGTTTATTGCCATCATTAGAGTTACCGTTCTTGGTGTGAACGGGACTAACGCATCAAGAAATTAAGAAATGTATTGCTATTGTAGTATTACTGTTGTTGTTTTAATATATTTATAATTGGTCGAATTATTTAAATATATTACAATTTAATTAACATTAATATATTAATTTACGTATTGATATATTAATTTATATATTAATATGATTTTTTTATTAAATGTTAGATTTCTTTTACATCATAGGAGTAATATATTTGTCTATATTTGTAGTATATACAATCAAACCAAAAATTATTCAGACATTTTTGGTATATTTTTACTAGTGGGCGCAGGACACTATAGTTAATTTACAGTGGTATGCGAAAGTTTGGGAACCCCTTGCAGAATCTGTGAAAATGTGAATAATTTTAACAAAATAAGAGAGATCATACAAAATGCATGTTATTTTTTATTTAGTACTGTCCTGAGTAAGATATTTTGCATAAAAGATGTTTACATATAATGCACAAGACAAAAAAGTAGCTGAATTTATTAAAATATCTCCGTTCAAAAGTTTGTGAACCCTTGATTCTTAATACTGTGTGTGGTTACCTGGATGATCTATGACTGTTTTTTTTGTTTTGTGATGGTTGTTCATGAGTCCCTTGTTTGTCCTGAGAAGTTAAACTGAGCTCTGTTCTTCAGAAAAAATCTCCATGTCCTGCAGATTCTTCAGTTTTCAAGGATTTTTTGCATATTTGAACCCTTTCCAACAGTGACTGTATGATTTTGAGATTCATCTTTTCACACTGAGGACAACTGAGGGACTCAAACACAACTATTAAAAAAGGTTCAAACATTCACTGATGCTCCAGAAGGAAACACGATGCATTAAGAGCCGGGAGGTGAAAACTTTTTGAATTTAAAGATTAAGGTAAATTGTACTTAATTTGTCTTCCGGGAAACATGCAAGTATCTTCTTTTGCTTCCGAAGGGCAGTACTAAATGAAATTTTAAAAATTTCAACAAAATAAGAAAAATTTTGACTTCTTCATCCTGTTCAAAAGTTTTCACCCCCCGGCTCTTAATGCATCGTGTTTCCTTCTGGAGCATCAGTGAATGTTTGAACCTTTTTTAATAGTTGTGTTTGAGTCCCTCAGTTGTCCTCAGTGTGAAAAGATGGATCTTAAAATCATACAGCCACTGCTGTAAAGGGTTCAAATATGCAAAAAATCCTCGAAAACTGAAGAATCTGCAGGACATGGAGGATTTTTCTGAAGAACAGAGCTCAGTTTATCTGCTCAGAATAAACAAGGGACTCATGAACAACCATCACAAAACAAACAAACAGTCGTAGATCATCCAGGTAACCACACACCGTATTAAGAATCAAGGGTTCACAAACTTTTGAACGGAGATATTTGAATAAATTCAGCTACTTTTTTGTCTTGTGGATTATATGTAAACATCTTTTATGTAAAATATCTTACTCAGGAGAGTACTAAATAAAAAATAACATGCATTTTGTATGATCTCTCTTATTTTGTTAAAATTATTCACATTTTCACAGATTCTGCAAGGGGTTCCCAAACTTTGCATACCACTGTATGTAAGTGAGGATAGCAAAATAAAGTAAACTGTGACATATTATATAGGGGTGCGCCGATACGATATTCAGTATTGGTATCGCTCCGATACTGACATTTTTTTGCTGGATCGGGTATCGGCCAGACAATATTTTGTGCATATACTATTTTGTTATTATTATGCCACACAAAAGGCACAAAAACAAAAAAAAACAGTTTTTCTGCACTATATTCCAGGTTTTCTGAAGCCATTGCATAGTTTAATGTGAGGTACAGATCAATATTTAAGTTTTTTTAATTAAAGTTCATGAATGCTTCCCTCTCATTCTCCATTCAAACGGGTCGTGTTCGGTTACAACATTCAACATGATAAAACTCTCTCCAAGATGATTCAATGTTCCTATTAGTATACTTGATCTGTAGATAAAGGTCTGTGGTTTTGCATAAAAGGACTTTATCTGGCTGGAGTTTATTGCTGTTTCACATGTTACTTTCTCCCGGGTGTCTGTTAGATCACAACACTGGAGCAGAGAGCACTATAATTGTTCTTCACGCGCACAGTAACTGAAAATTAAAAGTGTTAAAAGAAAAGGCTCAATAAACTATTGCATAGCCATAGATTATATCAATATCTCGTCCCTTTGTGCTTTGAACATTTCAATGCGAAGCGCCTCTGTGCGCTGTGACTCCATGTTGCTTCAAGCGCATCATTCTGTGTACGAGATGCGCATTAGTGACGCTCTGTATTGAGCCTTTCATATTATAATACTTTTGCGCAATGAAAGATTATTAATAGCCGTTCTGTCGTATCTATCATATGTTGCTGCTTCATTAAAGAGCTGCGCTTAAAATTTAAAAGAAATGTCTTTTAATTTTATAGCATATTTTTATATATAATGTATTGAAGGTATGATTCATACATGACAAAATCTTGCGTCACGAATGAAGGAGTCAGCCTGACTCCTGTTTATTTTGAATGTCAACCAAGCTACTGAAGCTACTGGTTAATTTGCAGTTGTTGCACTGGTGCACAATTATTTAATAAATAATTCACTTCATATGTGTCTGTGTATTGTTTTACAAAGTTAGGAAAATAATGTTTGTCAAGCCTGATGCCTTTCACAAAAGAATGATCCCAGTCTCTTCCACACAGTGAGGTATACAGTTTATTAGGTAATTCAGCACTTTTTATTTTTTTTTTATTATTATTTTAGTATCGGATCGGTATCGGAGGTGAAAAAGGCGGATCGGACCACTCCTAATATTATACCCAAAAATTCTTTATAAAGTGGACTACTAGTAAAATTGATACAAATCTGGAACCAAAGATTATTCAGACACAGTTTAACTCTGAGATCTTGTCTTATTTTATTACCATTTTTTTAAACTATCGTGAATAAACTGTATTAATGAATGAAATGTTCAAGGTGTCGGAATACATTTTGGTTTGTATAAAAAATAAGATACTGTATAATTTGCAATATAATATGTTATTAGAAACTAATTATAAAAAGTTATTTTAAAAACTTTATTATTATGTAATTATTTTGGGGAGTACAATAGTAATATTATAAAATCGATATATTTTGTATTGTTGTTATTGTAGTGTAGTTTTATTGTATCTCTTTCAATACTGCTTCTAATAATATTAGTATTTGTAATAATCATTTTTACAGCAGAGGAGTAATATTACAATATTAATATGTTTGTCTTCTGCTATATAATATGCGATATAATACTGCTATATAATAGTATTAACAGTTATAATAAATATAATTTTTTTGGATGTAAAAGATTAATATTGCAATTGTAATATATTGTTGTTATTATTATTAAAATTAAAAATATATATATTTCAGTAAAATAGTAATATATTTGTCTTATTTTATATTTAACTGCTTCTAACTTAAACTGACCGATACATTTCATGCCTTCTCTATGGAAATTTGAGTGTTTTTATTGTGTGCATTCATGTTTTTTCATGTCATGTTGTAGTGTGGGCCGCAGCAGTGAGGAGGACAGCAGGGGGGATGTGGAAGACACAGATGGTGACCCTGACCCCACGCTGCCCTGCACAGAGGACGTTATCCTCAAAACCGAGCAGGTCACCAAGAACATCCAGGAGCTCCTGAGAGCTGCACAGGAGTTTAAACACGACAGGTAGGATGGACTGTTACCCCTCCCTCACAGCTCAATGCAGTGTCATTTTGCTGTAGTTTGAAAGAAATCCATTGTAACATCTGTCTTTGGTTGCAGTTTTGTGCCATGCTCAGAGAAAATCCACTTAGCTGTGACAGAAATGGCCTCGCTGTTTCCCAAGGTAAACGAACGCCTCTTATGTTGATACTTTGCCTCGAGATATCCGGCAAGACGCACTAAATCTGTTCTGTCTGCTTCTCTCAGAGACCAGCGCTGGATGCAGTACGTTCTTCCTTGAAGCTCCTGGCGGCCAGCGCATCCCGCCTTCAGGTAGAGTGTCGTAAAGCAGCGCCCTCCGACTCGTCGGCCAGCACAGTGGACTACCAGCTGCTCACCCAGCAGGTCATCCAGTGCGCCTACGACATCGCCAAAGCTGCCAAGCAGCTGGTCACCATCACTACCCGCGAGAAAAAACAGTGACAAAGGGGCAGGGGCAAAGACTGAGAAACGGGAGAGGAGAAAGACACTAAGTAAAAACTGACGGCTGGGAATCTTTGGTCAGGTTGATAGAAAAATGATGTGAGGGAACGAAGATGGGAAAAGAAAAATTGAATGCATGGGTGGTTAATCAAGCTTTGGCCACCCGGACGCAGAGATATGGAATGTTTGGGAGAAGCCGAATGGAGCGGCCTGGTTTTCCTTACACTTCAGTTCTGTTTTTCAGAAGGATCTTCTCTCGTCTACACATCTAAATATGACAACACTACACACGTAGACCCACAATTCAGTGCTGATGGTACTGTTTGGTTCTCTTCGTGAAATTCTCAAGCACTCCTAACCATTAGAGAACCAGAAATGTTCCTCCTAAATCGTTTATTTTGTTTTTCCTCTCTCTCTCATTCGATTCATTTCATTTCAAGTGCCGCTCCATTGGCCTGTTTCTCTTGGGACAAATGTACTGACTTTAAACAACAACACACTGGAGTTATTTTAATGAGTATGACTTGTGTTTCGCATTATTGTTACAATTATTGATGTCTTCTTTTGATTTTTGTTTCGGGTTTGTCAAGTGGAAATCACACAGTTTTGCGAACATTAACAGGGGTGAACAATAACCTGTGAAAACTAACCAGAACACTCCCGTCCTCCAGTGGTAGAAGCACTGGTTCACTCACACAGTGTTTTAATATGTATACTATCAGATTTTTTTTTTTTTTTTTTTTNTCGAAGTACACTAGCCAAAGGAGCAGAGGGGAGTGATGACACTACAGTTGCGGATCCCTCTTTTCTTTCTTTTTTTTTGTCGTCTTCGAGCACAAAGACAACAGTTGGGGTTGATGTACAGAAAAGGCTCGCCGGATCTCGTCCTGGCTCCTCTCATCTCATCTCAATCCCAACATTAATGGCTTTTGCTATCAGAACAATGCAAATGTGTTAGCACAATCATCACATTGTCTTCAGCTTATTAGTTTAGGATAAGACACCCTGTCTTCATTTTCTGCACATTATTGACTTAATTGAATGGCCTTCTTCATCAGTTTAGCGGAGTAAAGAGGACTCTTCACTTCAGGACCAGGCTTTTTTTTGTGTGGTGGTCATGCTGTTCTTTATATTTCATGATTTTTTTTTTTAATCAAACATATGTGGTTAATGTTTATTAATGTAAGAAGATCCTTATGTTCTATAAGCTACAAGCATGTGAATGTTGATGGTTGAAGACGACCACTATCAATGTTCTCATCACTAACATTTCAGATACAGTCACAGGGAAAACACGTGATGTCCATCTGCTGCATCAGGACCAGCGTAGTCACATTCTGTGGCATCAGTCGGTGTGATCAGTGAGAATTGTGGGGGAATGAGCCCCTCGTGATATCGATGTTCATGGGAGAGGAGTTGAACTGGAGCTTCCAGTACGAATGCACACGTAGATGAACGTTTGATGCCACATCTGTGTGCGTGCGCGATCAAATCAAGTATTTGTTGTACAGTTTCTTTGCGTTTTAGATGTCATGCTACAGGCCTTAAACTTCCTGTTGTTATCAACATCGGTTTTACCCTACCAGCCTTTTAAGTTAAGCCTTTTTTGTTTTGTTTTTGCCTTTTTTGTTTCTTTAACTTGGGGAATGGGATAAAGTTGGCGTCCCCTGAAAATGTGTCAAAAAGATTGTCTGAAAATCTCTGATCATTGCCTTTGCACATCTGCTAGACTGATTTTAATCAGTACTCGAGTAACTCTCTTCAACACTAGAAGCACATGGTGAGTAAAAACCGTGTATGCATAAATAAGTATACATTTCTTTTCCAGATTTTTTGTTTTCAACTAAAAATGTCAGGATGATCACTGGGTGATGGCTTACTGTGATGAAGACTTGGGAGAAAGAGCTTTGGCTGTTATTTAATAAGCACTAAATTCAGAGAGGTGTCTGGGAAAGGGAGTCTTTGCACACACATTTTGTCCAAATCTGAATCCGATTCTTTTCAAAGTAGTAAGTAGACATTTTCCCAGTCATCCTGCTGCAGATGCATATATGGCTCAAATAATGCACCGGTGAAATTATTTAAAAAAAAAATAATGCACATACACTCTCTCTCTCTCTTCCGTGATCTGTCATACTAGCTGCACTGTTCTTGTTATGACTGTTTGTTATCACCCGTTCTTACATGAGAGATTAGCTGATGGGAGAAATTTGTTTAGCAGAGGCTACCTGTAAGATATAGAAATTAAATAAAAAGACTAAGCAAAACCATTTAAATCGTAATAAAGACTCATAAGCTGTACATTTGTAATAAATAAAAGAAAAAGTGCATTGTCTCCTGTGTATTGTTCTTTATATTTTGGCATTTTAGTTGTGGGATTATTAGGGGGTCATAAAAAGGTGTGTATTAATATGCATGGCATTTCACAGGGCAAAAAAATGTCAACAAAATAATTAGATTTACATTTATTTGTTCAGCAGATGCTTTTATGCACAGTATAAATGAGGAATAGCACTACATATCCAACTTTCAATTGTATGTTTGAGCAGAAGTGAAAGGCTGAAAAGGAAAAATAAATTTAAAGAAAAATAGGAGTTATGGAAATGCCTTAATTTATGGTTGTAGTTAAGTGCCTGTGGAAGAGGTGTGTCTCTGGTGTGTTTTCCCACTGAACTGGCCTACTTTTAAACTCTATTTTCTCCTGCAGGTCATATTGACATAGTGCATAAATTATTTTATATTTACATTTCAAATTATATTTGACTGAAATATTTTACTCCACCCAGTTTATATTCTACCAATTATAAAACTACTCAGGAGTGCCAACTTTTGAGTTCAGCTTGGAGTGAGATTTGAGGGAGTTGCATTGACAAATTTCATGATTCGATTTCGATTCAATAGCCTACACATGGATATGGCACATTAATTTTTCTCAAGGAAAAAAAAAAATCGAATGTTGTAAAGTACAGGGAACCCTGTCAGCTGGTACATTTTTATTTAAGAACGGATTTATATACAATATTGCACATAAGGCTGTTTTTTATAATATAATACATTTTAATGGTATTACAGTAAATATATAACGAATATGTAATATAGTGCTTTTTTTTTTTGCAAAATGCTCCTCTCTAGAGTACATTTTTCTCACTGACTATAATGGCTTTTCTGAGGTAAATGTAACATTACCTGACACATTGACCGCAGCTGATTGAGCGATTACAAGAGACATGATACATTTCAGTAAGTTGTACTGGTTCTTTCAACATACCCTCTGATGTTAATTCATGTTTATTTTGCACTGTAGCAAGAGGAAGAGATGATCGGTTCACCTCTCAGTCGTAAAGGTGAGACGATTTAATTAATGAAAACATATTTTGAGTAGGTATTTAGAAAAATAGTTTCATTGTAACTGAGCCTGTTTTGATTTGCACATGGGCTCCATGTTACGCAGATCTGGGAACCCTGCTAACTTTCAAAGTTTCATTATCCTGAATGATGTTAACCAAGTTTATTTCCTTATCCAAATATGCTGAGTATTTGCTAGGTTGTTTGTCTATGTTTCAGCATTGCACATTAGTGAAGCACAAACTGCTGTCTACAAATAATCTAAATGCTGTTGACAAACTACACCACTCATGGAGTTCATTTGATCTACTCTGACTCATTGTTTAGGCTGCTGAGTTTGTGCATTATATAAAGAGTGTATTCATGTATTTCAAAGCAATATCCTTGACCTTATACTTGTTTCCTGATCACTTTGTAAATACCAAAAGAATGTTAGATTGTTTATTAAACAGCAGCTAATGGGATCAAAACCATTCTGATATAGCACACACAAAAAAAGTTTGAACCTGGAAAATAGGTAATATAAGCTGTCAATTAATACGTAGATATAAAATTATTAGTTTTGGGTGTAATTTATTTTTACACATGAAAAAAAAAAGAAAAAAAAAAGATTATCACCAAAGACATTCTACAGCCAATAATAATATAAATTCTTTTTAATATCATTATCAGGACATGAGACATAATTAAGAAACGAGTATTACATTGTATCCGAGTCCAGTAAACAGAGTCTTAAGGAGAAAGTGGAACAGAGCAGCAGAATAGAGTTTGAACCTCTGAATACAGTTCATTATTAAGCCTCGTATGACAGAGGCACAATGCATCTCTCAAAACATGTGCTAATACATCTCCAACCCAACATGACATATTTACCTCTCTAGACACTGGATGGAAGTTCAACTGAACTAAAGCAAGTTTATTTTTACGCCATTACTGTAAACCTGGTATTACTACATTATAAGAATTCAGTCCTTTTACACCTACAAAAAGTCCTGAGATAAGTGGCTTATGAGTAACAATGGATCAACTGCAATCAGCTCCTTTAATACGATAAACTCTTGGTGGTTTGTCATGAGGCAAAACAAAACTTGAAGCAAATACATCAAGGGTGGAAACGTCTGTTAGAGAAACGTGTAAACATGCTGGTGACACTGGTAGTAAGGGGTTATTGAAACACACGTGCTGATGTCAGTCAACGTAAGCAAAAAAAAGAAAAAGAAAAAATGGATAAACATTTATGGAGACACTTTCAAAATAAAAGTTAATATACATGGGGTAGAAACATGGGCTGAAAATTAGTGTAAGAAACACCTTTGGATAGAATCTCCTGTGTGCAGATGTTGAGAAAAGAAAACTACTGGAGTGAAGCATGAAGAGAGAGAGCAGCCCATCATACTGCAGAAACTGCAACATCTGAAAATACAAAAATAAAATAATTATTAAATATATATAAATTGGCATAAAAAAAAATTATTCGCAGATTTTGTTTTTTTCCTGAATAATTTCTTAATTTTTATTTAAAATAAACTCCTCTTCAAGCATCAAAAGCTAACGCCACCCGCCTTACTCTCCACACCACTGATCCTGTAATCAGTTTCTTTTGTAATTTTTTCTGGCTCAATCAGACAGTTGGTGGGCGGAGTTAGTGTAAATAGCATCTGCCAACAAGGCAGGCTATTTGCAATTGGTGTAAATAGACACTCTGAAACATAAACCAACAGCACAGCTTTACTCACAGTCCCAAAAAACAAGTGCCTTATTCGTCTGCGGCAGACATGCCTTTCACTGGTTCGGTCTCTCGCATCTATGGGCAGAAAAAAAATAAAAAATTGACATTTCAGATATGTCAATATTGGATATTTAATTATGCGTGCTAATGTTTCATTCCATTTTTACTTTTAGACCTTTGCTGTCATCTAGCATTCACTTAAAGTTAATCTTTAAAACATTAATAATTTAATAACACTTAAATGTAATCTTTAGCAAACCTCAAAATGAAAAATGTTATACTGTACATTATAATGTTGCCTAAATTAACTTGTAGCATTTAAACTGAGTGATTTCAAGTTAAGCATTTTAATTTATTTATTTATTTATTTATGTACAAATAGTATAAATTCTAATATTCACCATTTATCAATTAGTCTGGACTTCGGCCAGAACTATATTGGGGGATCCTTAAATTAAATATAGATTAAATATCTCCTTTGACCAAGGTCATTCAGCACTGGATCTTTACTCCATTCAGTGTTTTAGTATTATTTATATACTATTAATATTTTGAATTAGCTTTTATTTTTATATTTTCACTTTGCACTTTTGTTATGTGCTTTTGTCATTTTTATTTATTTTATTTTTTTTTTTCTATTTATTTTTGTTTTAGTACTTAAATGCTTTCCTGTAGCTCAGTGGTTAGAGCATGGCACTAGCAATGCCAAGGTCATGGGTTCGATCCCAGGGATTGCACATACTCAGATACAAATGTGTAGTATAATGCAATGTAAGTCGCTTTGGATAAAAGCGTCTGCCAAATGCATAAATGTAAATGAAATTTTAGAACTCAACGGAAATAAAATAATTTAAGTTTTTCATCGAACATTTATATTTTATTTCAACTTTATTTCAATTCACTTTTTTTTTTATAGTTTTAATTAACAAGACTATACTGCATCTTATGTGAAAACCTTAGAATATTATAAACCATTGTGGTAAAACTGTCTGCACTCTGTTCAGTATTGTTGAACTCACATTATCAAGTTCTTTCTGCGTCTCCTCTTCCATGCGGCGGATGTCCTCCATGGTCAGATTGATCCACCGGTCTATCCAGCAGAAGAGCTGCCTGTGAAAGTTGGTGAACAGACGCTTCTCTTGCTGAAGTCAAACCGAACAAACATTAATGTTTTATGAGTCACTGCATTAAAAATAGACCAACACACAAACACCAAGCCCTCTAATAAAATGAACAAACACTGACTGTTTATCTTTCTAAACTGCACCTCCATGATGGACATTTTGTTGAGTCAAACTGAACACAGCATGAGGTGTTTTATAGATTTATACCCTGTGGATGAAACTCTCCACTTTATTCTGCAGGCCAAACCACTTGAACTTGACAGTGACTAGCTTATAGGCACACATATGAGGGCAGTCCGTCTTCTGAGGAAGTTCTTTCTGCAACACATAGGAACAAACCTGATCAACTCCAGGACTCAGCAAAACTGCTGGAGCTATATATCTAGAAACAATTAAAGAAACTACACAGACCTTCCAGTCAGGTCCTAATGGTCCTCTACCAGTCTTCTGTGATTGAAACGTGGCTGGATCCTCGTCTGGTTTGTAGTCCTGTAAAGACGTTTAAACTGTCAACAAGTCTTAAAGTTTGATCATGCATTGAAAGTAAATAGTTTTCTTTACCTTAGTGTCCACCTGAGACCTGTCTGCAATGTCAATGTGTACCACCTCAACCTTCTTCCACTGTTCGGGGTCAAGCTTATGGACCTTCAAAAAATAGAAATGACATGGTTAGTTTACAAGATTCTTACAAATACTTGTAATTTAAAATTGACTGCGGTGATTTTGTGTATATTATTTTGTGCATTAATATGCATAATGCCGACTGCCTACTCACGTTGTCCTGTTCACCGAGGTCAGGCTTGTGCCACGTCTCAATCATGACTAGAAAATTGTCCTTCATGTACTCATTCTATAAAAATACACACAACAGATTTGATATACAGACACACTACTGTTCAAAGTCTGGAGTCAGTAAGATTTCTTTTTTAAAAAGGAATGAATATTTTTATTTAGTAAGAATTGCTCAAAAGTGACAAGACTTTCAGTGTTACAGAAAAAATATATACTTCAAATAAATGCTGTTCTTTTGAACTTTCTAATTATCAAAGAATCCTGAAAAAGTACATCAATGTTTCCACAAAAACATTAAGCAGCACAACTGTTTTCAACATAAAATAAGAAATGTTTCTTGAGCACCAAATCAGAATGATTTCTGAAGGATCATGTGACACTGAAGACTGGAATAGTGATGCTGAAAATTCAGCTTTACATCTTTACAATATATTAACGTAGAAAACAGTTATTTTAAATTGTAATAATATTTCACAATATTACCGTTTTTACTGTATTTTGATAAAATAACCTTTAAAAAACATTTTTAATTCTTTTTTATTTTACCGACCCCAAACTTTTGAAGTGTAGCATAAATATAAGAATAAAACCTGTTTACTTGTTAAAGGAATTGATAATGCTGATTATTAATATTATTATTATTAATAGAAAATGTTTCATTTAGCTACACACAGGTGTCTCACACACTCACCGTAAGAACTGGAGCGATGAATGGTGATGTAGGGATCCGCATGAAAAAGAAGAAAAACAGTTTTGAAGTGAATTTCCTCATTCCTACGAGTTCTGTGTTTAATAGATCAATCATGCATCATGTTTGTGCTAATGTGTATATTTAGTGTACTGTGTGCGGTACCTGTGCGACAGTAAGGATAAGCATTCCAGGCCTTCTCGTGGATATTCAGGGCAGATGAAGGGGCCAGTAATCGTACAAAAGTTGGCACTTTACTGAATAAGACAGAGATTCCCAGAGAAAAACTGAGATACAGACTATGACCAGTTTTACTGCTTGATGACATGTGATGACCCTTACAAAAATAATGATAATACCATGGCACTTGAATATAGACCATAGTACTGAATAAAATTACCTTTGCAAGCGGTAGATCTTGTGCGTGTACTGTCCTTTCTCTCCATCCTCCTTCTCGTAGGGCTCGTTTTTCAGGACCTCCACCCCGTCTCCACCTCCCGTCTCATTCTTACTAGCCTCTGCTACTGAGAACAGCTGACCAACCTGGTACTATATATGAGAGAATTATGTTAACTTGACTTGTTCATATGCAAATTACAGTATAATGCCCAGTGTTGGGGAAAATTACTTTTAAAAGTAACGCATTACAATACTGTGTTACTCCATAAAAAAAAGTAACTAATTGCTTTAGTTACTTTTTATGAAAACGAATGCGTTACATTACTTTTGCATTACTTTTTCTCACCTGGGCTGGGATTGCTTGTTTGTTTTTTAATAACAACAGAAAAGTTAAATTTTTGGCAAATGTTAAGGCCCTTTCACACCAAAAGTAAAATGAATAAGCCTCAGGCTGAAGGAAATGCATATTTAGACCTGTACAGTAGAGGGCGCAGCTCAGACAAACCTTTCAGCTGTGCTTAGTCTCGCGTAGCCAGACCTTCAGACTGACGGCAGAAGGTCTGGACTATATCGCTGCTTTCATTGGCCAAGGACCACCCAAGAAGACGTTTGACTGACATGTAACGCAACCAATCTCAGTTCGTTTTGTTCCGCGTCATGTTAAGGGCGTGAAAATGTAAAGTTGATGTCCCTGCAATAACAGACCAGCTTGCATCTATAATTATTAATTCAAGAGCGTTGTGCAAGTTTACTGCAACAATGGAGCCACAAACTTCACATACTTTTGAAAATCCAGTGTTAAGTTGATCCTGGTAAGCGTTTGTAAACACGACGACATTCTTCTTCCACGAAGGGGTTTAGTGTCACAGCCATAGACTGTAAAAAAAAAGGTCACGGAATTTGTTTCCAGGCGGACCCTTAAAGAACGCGACACACGCATCTCCCGGACGTCCTGTTTAATTTAACCAACCAGATGACGACTTCGAAACTCCTGAAGTGTTTTCAGTTAAGTGTGCCATATGCATCAGATGTTCAGCTAACGGTCTGTGGGCGTGACGTCTGAGGCTGAGACTAAGCTGTGCTGCCATTCTGAATTAAAGAAGAACAGGATACAGGAGGAGGAAGATCAACACTTATTCTAAATCTAATCTAAAGTAATTTTTCCTTATTAGTATGGTTGAATTAGATCATTGAAGGTCAGCAGCAAAGACATTGGTTAATAAAGTGAGATTAAATACATAAAGTATATTTGTGTAATTTAATACAGTATAGTTAATTATAACAGGTTTGTGTAAAATTCTGATATTGCATTTCACTGTTTTTATTCATTTTGAGGAATACTGAATGTTTTCGTGCAAGTGAGATGAGTAAAAACATGTTTACGTTTAGTCTAGAACTGCAATAACCTGCATGTTTACACAGCGCACACATTTCTCTCAACATGGGGACAGGAGAGCTGTGAAATTTGAAAAAGTAACTTGCATTACTTATTTGAAAAAGTAACAGATATTTTGTTGAAAAAGTAATGCATTACTTTACTAGTTACTTGAAAAAGAAATCTGATTGTATAACTTAAGTTACTTAAAAGCGAATGTATTCTGTCATGTCATGGCTGCGTACAGTGCTGGGAGAGGATTCAACATCTACATAAATAAATAGCCATATACAGACAGGTGTGCCATAAACAAACGGACGCAATTCTAGAGGAAGTGTTCAAACTATATAGTCTGATGATAGAAAAGAGGGAAACTGGTGTCTAATGCTTCTAGCAAATACAAGTGCACCTCTAGTTCTCCAACTTAGACAAGCTTCTGCCCAAGACTATATACAGTAGATGTATAAAAATATTTTATAGCAAGTTTTGGACACTTTGGAAACAAATCCAATTTTATCAAAATATATTCTGGCTGCGACAATAAACCAATAATTATTTTAATGTTATGACACATAACCGAAAAATTGCTGATATTCAGTGCTTCCCACACATAGACTTTACTTGGGCGAGCCGCCCAGGTATATTAACCACCGCCCAAGTATGTTTGGAGACACATTTTTGCTTTTATTATTTTTATCCTCTTATACTTTTATATCCGCCCAAGATAATGAAACCATCCGCGATCGATTAACTAGTGGAAAATCTCCCCTCGACTGTTTACTCCCGCTGACATTCCCACAGGTGCTGCAGAGACGCGCTGGATATTTCACAAAGAGCGCTGCATGTTGCAAAGTCACAAGGCGGCGCTGTCGCACGTTCTACAGGCTCATGCAACAGCGCTTCAGACTGCTTCAAAGTGATTCTCAATCAATGAAAAGTGCAGATTTATGCCAAGCGATTGCTAATGAACTCAAGTTGATGAATTATGAAAATGTCTACTTTATGACCTATGTATAAAATGTTTAAGATGGTTGTAAGAATCTGAACGATCAGCCTGCAATGGTACAGACATTTCAAAATAAGAGTCCCGGTGTATTTTGGGCTTGTTTATAATTAAAAGTCACACGCTAAGTTTTTTTCTTTTTCTTTTGGGCATTATTGGTATTTTGGTTACACAATAAATTGTATTTTATTAGATTTCCATTTAATTCATAGTAAATTATTGTAGTCTCCCTCACAGGAAGAAAAGACTAAGAACATTATTTGACACATATAATATTCATTATATAAATTTTACTAGTAAAATCTGTGTCCATTCACTGAGAGAGACACTATATGACAACAAGGAGAACATAGGAAAAGGAGAACCATTTAAATGCTGTAATTTTGCATAATTTACAATGCATAATAATGCATAATATTAGTATGTAATTAAATGTAATAGTATGCTATGTAATTAAAATTAATTTCAAAAAATAAAAGTACTGTTTAAAAATCCCACATTATTTGTTTGTCACATGTAGTAGACCATTTTTGTGCCTTGGGTAATAGCCGGGTGAAAAATCCTCCTGGCTACCACCGCAAGTATATTTCAAACCTGTGGGAAGCACTGACCCATACTATTTTTTTCTACAAAAATTACAAATAAAACTGTAAACACTAAATTTTTATTTGCTACAAGTGAATTAAAGGGATAGTTGACCCAAAAATGAAATTTCTGACATTAATTACTCACCCTCATGTCGTTTCCAAACCCGTAAAATGTTCGTTCCTCTTCGGAACGCAAATTAAGATATTTTTGATGAAATCTAAATGATTTCTGTTCCTCCATAGACAGCTACACAGCTACCACTTTGACGCTTCAAAAAGTTAATAAAAAAAGATAGTAAAACTAAATCCATATGAATTGAGCGGTTTAGTCCAAATATTCTGAAGAGACTCTATATGATGAACAGATTGAATTTAGGCTTTTATTCACAAGTAAACATTGATCAACTCACACATCAGATAAACAGAAGCTCAAGCATGTTCTCTTGACGTGCGAGAACCAATGAGGTTCATTCTCATGTTTTATGTAGCACGTTTGACCTTCCGGAAGAGATTTGTTCTTGGGCGTTAAGCAGGTTCTGTTTATGTTTACTGATCAATGTTTATATGTGAATAAAAGCCTAAATTCAATCTGTTCATCATATAAAGCAATCGTGTCTCTTCAGAAAATTTGGACTAAACCTCTTGATTCATATGGATTAGTTTTACAATCTCTTTATGAACTTTTTGAAGTGGTAAAGTGGTAGTTGTGTAGCTGTCTATGGAGGGACAGAAAGCTCTCAGATTTCATCAAAAAGATCTTCATTTGTGTTTTGAAGATGAACAAAAGTCTTACCAGTTTGGAACAACATGAGGTTGAGTAATTAATGACACAATTTTCATATTTGGGTCAACGATCACTTTAAGGTATCCAAATTATAATGTGCAGTATTAAAAACCGATTGCACTGATATTAAAGTTCTGGTTGACACCTATAAGCCAATAAGCCTTATAACATGGTGAATCTAGGCATAACAACATTATAATGCTCACTGTGAAAAATTGACATTTATTCTGAGGTGTGTTAAGATTACACATAACCCACTGAGATCCAGACACAAATGAGTCATGCAGCTCCCAGCAGCCCCTGCACCTACACTGGGCATGTCTACAAAACCAGCTTCCACAATGTAATATCTTCTAGGTGCTTCCCGTTTCAGCTGGTTGGGTAATTTAATTCTCCACTAGTCTGTATTATGTGGCCTTTTGCACAGGTTAAGAGAGAAAGGAATGCAACTGCACATGCCAAACCTGTGTTTGTTTTTACTGCCATTTAGACAAGAACAATTGACTTCTTCAACAATGATTTCTTATTCAAACACTACAGATACAGATTGATGGCATCAAGGCGCTCAGATATCCAGGGTAAAAACACACCAATCTAAATCAACAAATACTACAACAGGGAGGGCAAGAAATGACAGGGAGAAACAAAATCAACCTTTGCTTGTTAAGCTGGAGCTGAGATGGGACACTTGATAAAGTCCGATAAGCCTGGTCTCAGGTTACAATTAATTATAAGCTGTCCTAGTCTACTGTATACAGGCATGCCGCTAACTAGGCCACTTTCCCACAAACCTCGGACTGTTTCAATTCATCATTTTGAATGTCTAAACTCCTGCCTATCAGGACAAACAGATAGGTGGAGTCTGGAAAACTGGAGTAACAAAAAAACTGTCATTATGCCAAAATCCATCCATGAGCCTTTTCAAATTATAATAGATTATGATAGCGCCTGTAAGATCTCAAGAAAAGGGAAAAATTACAGTACATACCTCTTCAACAGAAATGGGCAAGACGACTCGACTGAAAGACAACATAGAAAGGAAATTAAGTCAGCAAAAATGCCACGGTGACCTTTAAACTCTTCATTCATTCAACCACATTTATTTATTTGGACAACTTTGTATCCCACAAGCCCCGTTTTTACCACCTGAAGACAAGGGCATTAATAACATCTTATAAATAACAGAGAACTTTAGTTATTAAGAACTGAAGTTGCTTTATTCATTAACTTCACCTGTCCCAAGTCTCTTTGCGATCATGAAACAGTCATGTTCTGATAATATTGTTTCATAATGAGTGTGCTTCATAGAGTCGTCTCAATTTAGAATAAGATACAGGTGAGATATGTGACATAAACCAAAGTTAACAAAAAAGGTAGATGTCTGCGTACAATCATGGCTCCAGAGAAGTGTATTACAACCAAGCGCAACAAAATAAACTGATGAAAAAATGCATACTAATCTTTTAAAACCAGGATTACTTCCCACATTTTAAAATCCCCTGATAATTCTCAGGTTTTCCATGACGTGTCGAATTAAAAGTTCTTAATCACCAGATTCACATCAAGCATTATAAAAGCCATTATGGCTGTAATGACATCATAACAACGACGTAGTGACGTCTAATGTAATATTTTACAGTTAATATAAAATTCAGGCAGCATTTCATTTTCTAGTTATGTAAATATTATTGCCATAATATTGTTAGAGGACCAATTCCTGATAATGTATATACTAGCAGCACATACTTTTAAGTCTCAAAGTGCACTTTGACGCGCACACCGGTGCATTGTGACGCGTGACCGACAGAACGGTAGCATGTGACAATCACATTCACACTACCTGCGGTTTTTAGAGTTTGTATCCTCAAAAAAAAAAAAAAAAAAAAA
>RJVU01057378.1:686143-707801 GCA_003731715.1 Anabarilius grahami
TTCAGTTTTTCCTTTTTTAATAAATCTGCAAAAATGTCAACAATTCTGTGTTTTTCTGTCAATATGGGGTGCTGTGTGTACATTAATGAGGAAAAAAAAAGAACTAAAATGATTTTAGCAAATGGCTGCAATATAACAAAGAGTGAAAAATGTAAGGGGGTCTGAATACTTTCCGTACCCGCTGTAAGTCTAGTATACAGAAGTCTAGAATAATAGAGCTCAAAAGGTTGAGCAAACTTGAATTACAACATCTGTAGATGACGCCACACTGCCATCTACTGTACAGTTTACTAACATAACCCAAACATGCACAAATATTTCATACAAATTAATGTTTTTATTTATTTTTCACATATCTGATATTTTCTGGGACATTTATTCAAAAAGGTGCTATATAGTAATAGAATGAAGTAACCCTAAATCATAGTACAGTAAACCACCCACAAAAAAAGAAAAAAAATATGTACACGTACACATAACTAAAACACAACCTACAAAGTAGATAAATCAACAAAATAATCAACAAATGACACAACAAATACAATACAGTACAGAGAGAAAACGGTGTTAAAGCTGATCTTTCTCTTTTCTTCCCTCTTACATCTCTGTGTATGTGCATTTTTCACGCTCATACACGTACAATGGGGGTACCAACATTTAAAACCCAAAAAAATGTGATTGTGACTACTGAGATAAAAAAATGAAAAATTAAGGTATGGCAGTGAGGAAAAGTGCTACTTCTTTCGTTCTGAGAGCAAAAGTTTCACTCTCACATTCATTGCGCTTAGTACAGTACTGCATTAGATTGGAATTCACTTGCAATATCCAAGCATGTTCAAGCCAGCAAATGTTCACAGACTCACGTCTAGCCTCAGCTCTGATGAAATATTCACAACAAGTGGATGTTGCTGGGTGGATCTGACCTGTTCCTCTTCTAAGGGGTCATAAAATAAGGTCTGTTGAGAAGATAACAAGTCCTACTTACTCATCCAGGATCTCGTACAAGTGTTTGTGATTGTCTCTCAGTTATGGAGAGAGAAATACTTTTTCTTTTCAGGTAGGTTTACTGTAGAAAATACTGTTAAAGTGAGTGAGGTTGTGACTTAAACATCTTCAAATCAATCTTTTGATGAGAAATGTTCAGTGATCTGCACAAAACACAGTATCTAGATCAACACTGGAATTCATGTTTAAAAGCTTTATGACTGATTTTACATGAATTTTCACACTGTTTCAAGAGCATAGTTGAGCCAAATCCATCACAGGACTTGTAGACCCGATTTCGCTCAATTTTATGTATTTATCACGTTTTGTCGTTCACAATACTGGCCTGGAACCCATTACAAGCTACAAGAATATGGGTTCTCAAAAGGGATTGTCATCAAGCATGTCTCAAAAATCTCCCTTTTTTAATCGCTATGAATTAAATTCAAGTTCTTACCACTACAAGGTGTGTCTACGTTGAGTAGCCAACTAAATTCTGTATTCGGTTTCTGTATCATTCATGAAGACCAACACAGAAACCTTCTTGCTTTTTCTATTCTAATAAGCACCGTAGTTAAATGGTAACCAGACCAGAAATCTTGAGAACATACACAAAAATCTTGTATCTTGTATGGCTAACATGGTTTTCGTGTATGTATGAGGTTGAACGCATATACTCTGTAATGGCTAACGAGAGCACCTCTGTAATCATGAACCCTGTAGTGCAAGGTATATATGATAATGGCCTCTAATCTCTTTACCGAGAGCACACTGTGTCGCGTTTTTGTTGTTTTTCACCCCTAATCGCACATACGTGACAAAGCAAAGCTTGCAAGTGAATCATATTGAAGGTGAATACATCTGATATGAATTATTACTCTAAAAGTGAAACACCCTGAATAATTGAGCCAATACGAGGAAAACATTTTGTGCTAAAAAGTGAAGCTCAAACCAGTAGTACTGCATGGGAAAGTGGTATAAGATACAAGATCAGTGTGGAATAGTATTGCTGGTGAAGATCAGTCAATCTTGATCGAAATGTGAGGCTAATCCCCAACATCCCCAAAAACCTTTTAGACCCACATGGCTTCTACAACCTTTTGAATGGACAGATATGTACAAAAAGCATCATCTTACCAATAGATGTACTGAATCTGCAGCCCAAAGCAAATAATAGCACAATTGTCATATTAAAATTGTGTTTAGTTTACATTAGCCTCGGGTGCCATGGTCCGAATGTCCTTTAAAATCAGCCCAGTTCAGAAAAGGCTGCAGTTTCATGCTCATGCTGTCCAAAGCATGCTTGTATATATGAGATTAAAATCTAATATCTGTCCACTTCCAATGAAAACCCATATGGGACAGAATAACAAGCAGATTCGTTCTACTTTAAGGTAGTTTTTCAGTTTTGAATCATATTCAAACCACAATGACTCGCATTTCAGCAGCTTTGTGAGCTGAAAGAAACAAAATGAGTGAGGTAACAATGCAGATAATATCTGAAACAAGCTTAGCCGCGAAGCTGAATACTAGTGATGTGTGTAATACTCTGTTCAGGAAGCGTCGTCAGGCCTCCTCAAACCTGAGAGAATTTCACTGAATTTGCTTTGTCTTTTGTATCGTCATGGTGTGAAATTCAAGACTCAAGCTAAAATTGCACGAAAAGAGGGCCATTCTCATCTTTCTTGTCAGGCAGTACATAAAGACTTGATGTCCTTGTCTGTTTCAAGGACAAGGCCATCATTTTTTTCTACACCTGCCTTTCACAGTGTCCATTCAGTCCATTGCATGTAAACGTGTGTTTGCGTGGCACGTTGTGAGACTCTCGGTTGCTTTGGCTGTATTTTGTGTTTGTGTGCCTGTTGAGAATATGTGTGTGTCAGACAGAAGGAGGGATCTGGGAGGTGTTTATCACTCTTTTTGTGACCTGCAGTTCTCTTCCCCCCCCCCTTTTTCCCCACCCTCCTGCTCTCTCTGCCGGCTACTGTCATCTGTGCGTTTGCAGTTAGACAAAGGCCTCGGGGTTGGTGCCGTTGTTGATTTGGACATAGATCTTGGGGTCTTCCTCGCGCTCCTGCTTCTCTCTGCGCAGCTGTCTGCCGTAGCACAGAAGATAACTGGGCAGGCAGAATCCCAGCAAGCTCAGGACCAGTAACCCCACGTTTACCTACACAGAAAGAAAAAAGCTTGAATTTGAGCAAGCACAATTTAAATTTAAAGGTGATTTATTCTTAAATTTTGGTTTGTGTGCGGAGCAGAGTTATAAATTAGGTTTAAGAGTTTGTATGGACTACTTTTCAAGTCACTATGTAACCGAAGTAGTGACAGATCTTTTCTTCCATATTGTAACATACATCTGAGTAAAACAAATTTTTGAAAAAGAAAAAAATGTAGGGAGGGGACTCCACTGACATTGGTTGTCCCCCCACTGATAGAGAAATTCTGTGCTTTTTTCGCAGGCGTAATCCAGTAATTTCAACAGGAATCCACACACTCAGGAATTTTGCGTGAGGGCAAAATATTCGCCTACGGCGATTTTGCAATGGGTTCAAGTTGGTCGTATGAATTCACCGTGTTGACCAACAGAATGCTGCTTAATTTGATAGTGACGTCTGTGTGAGCAGTGCTTCATACATAGCTACTAGGAGTGTAACGGAACATGTATTCATCGCGAACCGTCACGGTTCGTTGCATACAGTCAGACGACCAAAACAGTTAGTCACAGGCAATACACACTCCAATCCAGAAGGGGGCGCACGCGGTAATGCAACGCTGTTTGCTAACTGCCACAACAGGCCTATTCGCTGTTTTGATAAATTTTTGTGAGCGCTACACAAACTTCACGGAAAGGAAACCGGGACAGCAGAAAGTGGCATCGTGTTTGTTTACTTTATTTTACAAAAGCACAATGCTTTGTTTTTAATGTGAGTGTACACAAATAAAAATAGACCCTTTATTTCGAATGAATAGACCAGTTTCTAATGATGTCTTACTCTTATATGTATGACCATAAATTACAGAGTATTTTGAGTTGTTATAATGAGACAAAATCATTTGGCATTGTGCCGATTTGTGTCGTGGACATTATTTTGTACTAGAGCTGCACGATTAATCATATCGCAATCGCAATCGCGATGTCAAGCTTGTGCGATTATATGACGCAAAATGCTGCGATTTTATGAAATAAAATAATAATAATTTAATAAATAAATAAATAAATAAATACATGTGTGGACACGACAACCCATTTTCTGAGAGCTGTTTGCCCATTTTATACACCGCTAATAAAAAGAAGAGCAGTCAGTTTCAGTTTAGGCAGTGGCACGTGTGGCGCGCATGGTCATGTCACGACTTTTCCCGGTGTGCAGCGCAGAGAACGCGTAAAGATGGACGCGGAGCAAACGGGTCCTCAATGCACTTGGATGGACACATACACGCATTATGTCAATCAAAATACCCCTCTCGGCAAGTATTCTCGTAAACACATTCGGTTATGTCTTAATTGAACGAGGTGAGAATTCGGATGTGTATCTGTCGGATGTGAACGTGCATAGGGTCTTACTCTTAAAGTGACAGCAACCTATAAATACCTGCTGTTGTCTGTCATGTAAATCAAACAACAAAACACAGCTTTAACAAAGATTAATCTATATTAAATTTATACAGTGAACAGTGTCATTTTACATTTAATTATTACATTTCTGTGCTTGAAAATTAATACTACAGTTAGACCTTATACTTTATTTGTAACTTTATGTAGTATTTATCTATGCTTGTTGTGATTGGTGTACAGTATTTGTTCTTTTTACAGTCTGTTCACTTGCCTTTAATAATGTATTACTTAGGCTAGTAGTTTATGCTGTGGTATCAGAATAGTTTAAGTAGGCTAAGTAATAAATGCAAAGTTAAGTTGCCCCCTATCCAAATTTTTTTTTGTGCTGATCCGAAAAAAGATCCGATCCGTGACGTCATAACCATGATGTGATCCGAACCGTGAGTTTTGCGATCCATTGAACCACTACAGATTAGTAAAGAAACAAACATCTTAAATGGGATTATAACAAGTTTGCAGTAATGCAAAAATGTTATTTAATTTTGTAAAAATATTTTAATTTGAAAACGCTGTGCATTTGTTTGTTTTTGTTGTTATTTTGAGTTGAGAAATACACATTTCAGCATTATCAGTAATCTGTGTGTGCATTTTCATTGAGAACCAAGCTCATGATACTATTTGTTTAGTATATCGCTATCGCATATCGCAATCGCAATATTGACCTCAATAATCGCAATATGACATTTTCCCCAAATCGTGCAGCCCTATTTTGTACTTTTGTAACACAAGAGATGCTTTTCAGCTTTGTAGCTGATTGTGACCAAAAAAATGACCTATGCAAGAGTGCATTCTGTTTAGTGCTTAATACACTAAAGGAGACTGTACTGTACCAACAACCTCAGGGGGGACTAAATGCTGCTAGGTGAAACAAACTGTAATTTGCACTACTGTCACTGGGCTCTGGGGATTTATTGCCTTTTCCTGTTTTACCAAACTCGTATTGAACCGTGACCCCAAAACCGAGAAATGTACAGAACTGTGACTTTCTGTGTACAGTTACACCCCTAATAGCTACACTACAGACGATAGGCAATGGATCTTTTCTGCCTACAACATTTTACCAATGTGACCACACCTTTATTACACAGAATAAAGTAAGTCATATGGGTTTGGATCAACATGAAGGTGAATAAATTCTGAATTAACTATTGCTTTAAATATTAGTAAGAGACTGTTTGCTCACCCAAAGTGGATCTCCATCCAGCGGGCCCATCATGGCCATGAAGAGAGGCTGTTGCAGCAATGCAAAAAGTGCGCTAATGAGGGACTGCATTCCTGTCAGACTGCCAAACTGAGAGGAAGGGTACCTGCACCCATAAAGAAAACCATTGTTCTTTAATCATGATTAAAAGCAACATCAATAAACACCCAAATCACAAAAACATACTCACACAGCAGCATACAAGCCACCAACAGCAGAGTGGATGAAGCCTCTCACGATGGTGTGCAACACAAAGGACAAAATCTAGAAGGGAAACAAGAAAACAGTTACTCAGTGCTTCCCCAAGGCAAAAATAGCTCTACTTTTTTACTATTATTTTTTTTAACTTTGTCTAATGCGTAAATAATGACTAGATAGCTTTGAAAGAAAGCCGTAGTCAGTGCTGCCACTGGAGGGCGCTGTTGTGCTACTACATCCCAGTGCTTCCGCTGCAGTAACATGTGAGGGGCTCTGCACCACTTCCTCTCCTATTGGGTACAATATTGTTCTGCAGGCAGCGAGACTGATGTTTTGCTCTCAGTTACCTGTAGATGAAGATTGGGCACCAGGCAGGTCATCCCAAAGCCGACCAGCAGCAAATTAGTGAAGCTGAACGCGCGGGTAGCGTTGTTGATCTTCTGGATCTGTCTGTCACGTTTCTTTGGCTGAGAAGGATCCCTGAGGAAAAGACAAGAGTGCAGATGCAATGCAACATTAAGCTTGTAATCAAACAATAATTACAGGTTGAACTGGTTGGCAGCAAGTGTCAAAATGATGCATTAGGCAGCAGGACGCTCATTGTTGCACTCACTTTGTGACTTGTTTCTCATTTTCATCCTCACATTCTTTGAGCCTCCAATCCATGATGTAACCGATAACAGGGGCCGTCAGGAGACACAGCAACTGTAGCACCCCGAAGATAGATGTGTATGTGCTCACTGGGAGAGAAATAAAGTTGAGTTTTAACATTGTTTATCATTAACATTCTGCCAAACAGAATATGTGTAAAAAATGACTTTAACAATGAAGCTGAAGCTGATGAAATATACATGAATATAAACGTAAAAATACACTACCATTCAAAAGTTTGGGATCAGTAACATTTTTAAAGTAATACTTTTATTCAGCAAGGACACATGAAATTGATCTAAAGTGAGAGTAAGGACATATAATGTTACTGAAGAAAGCACTTTCTATTCTATTTTAAGTGTTTCTTTTTTGGCCTGTCTCCGCCATTTTGATTTATAAAAAATGTGTGGAAAATTGACACCTAATGTCAAAGAGACTGACAAAATATTAATGTATTTAAATATGAAATATATTTTATATGAAAACATACAATATGTATTATATTAATATAAAAATGGATTAATTTAGCATGAGATGGAACAATGTAATTTATTAACACTTGAATTTATTAAAACTGAACCAAATGTATAAAATCAGAAATGTACAACCTTTAAAAATGGAAAAGACACCCATTTCATAGAATAACCCATGACTTGTTCCTGTGAAGTTTAGGTGGACAGATGAATGATTGGATGGATATTATACTGTGCACTGACTTTGACGCATCACGCCAATCTCTAAGCAGCAAGGGCTGGGTTCATGCTTTTACATGACAACATGAATCAATGTCANCCAGAATGCATTTCATTTTGCCTGCAGTCTTACCCATTTCCATCCTCTCCACTGAAAAAATACACCAAGCAGCACGATAGAAGAGAGTGCAAACAGAGGACAAGAGACAAACAGCAAGGAATTAGCAATGTGAACCTGCTGCGGCCATCCGAGTACATATTAAACGCATGATTAAGAGTTGTTAGGCAGCCAAACACTGTGTGACATCAGAAAACTTTTAAGAAGGAAGCTGTAAGAGGAATAGAGCACAACTGTGGTTTTTCAGCAGCAGCCTTGATTATACACAATTTTTCATAAATTTTCTCCATAGGCATTTCAAATACATCTTAAATATATAACCTCTAAGCCACAAACCAAACCATATAGCTACAAGCTTATTGTAAAAATTTCTCTTTGGAGAAAATGAATCTGACTGTTGCGTTCTGTTCCATAGGTAACATTTAGTGTTGGAGCAACAGAAACGACTATTAGCCGGTAGCATCAGACAACTTGTTTGGCAGCATATTTGACACACATACCTTTGTTTAAGTCTCCATCAGCAAGGGACTCCAGAATATTGTTCATGGCCCCCATGTAGAAGATGAGTCGGAGTTGAGTCACACACATTGTGATGAGGCTGAGCATGAATATGGGGCTAAAGATGCTCCGCATGAAGGACTGGGCTGAAAAACAAATTTATTAAAAACTAATGTCAATAATCATTTTTATTATTAAAAGTATTATTATTAAAATAGCTAATTTTACTGGCTTCTTAGGGTTCGTTTACATGACAATCATGTACCAAAAAACAGAAAAGTTTTTTCTTTGTGTTTTTCACGTAGAGATGACAACGCTGTCAAAACGATCACACGGATCCGCGAAAACGATTCAAAACTCTGTATTATGCTGCCAGGCCAGTAGTTGGCGATGTCACTTTGTAAAGAAACACTACACGCCAAGCGTGCCTAAGTATAGATCTCTGCAGGACAGTAATAGGAGTTACCAGATCAGTGGGCGAGGCCATAAACAGAGGGGCGTTTTCAACAGCGTTACCTGATTTGCCCACGTCACAGTGAGGGTAGGGTTTAGGGGTGGGGTCAGGTGAAGGGGATAATTTTTATTTCGTAATTTATAAACACCCACCAGTTTGAAAACACCCATAAATTCAGAAACACTCACTTTTGTTCCGCAGAGACCCCCAGAGACAAGTCCTGAAAAGTGAAGCCAAAGTATTTTGATCGCCCCCTGGTGGCTGGCTGCAGTATAGGTCTAAAACTACATTTCAAATATTTTTTTTCCAAAGACAGTTTCTGTCATTTTAGATAGTTCTCATCACGTAGACGTATGTTCAAGTGTTTGTTTTCCCAGTACGTTTGGTTTTAATGAGTTATTTGATGCTATAAAAATGGGGTGTAACATCATGATTGACAGCTGTGCTTGTGAATGAGTCTGCGGCTCCACCTCAGGATCACTACTTGGGCTCCGAACTACGTAATTGGCAACGACCATCATATTTTGGCTTCATTGGGATATTTTGGCTTCATTTTTCTCCAGTGGAAGGAAGCAGAGACATGCTGTCCATCTTTTTTTTACATTCTATGCTACACGCCTATAGACTGAACACATAATATATATGACGTCACCATTTTCACAAATTGGTGTTAATGTAGTTTACAAGGAAACAATAACGGCATTGTTTTCAAAAATTAGCATTTTCAGGCCCCCAAAACGCTGTTATTGTGTAAATGAACAACCAAAACACGTAAAAAGTTTTACATTTTTAGTTGAAAACAGTGTTGTGTAAATAGCCCTAAGTCCCTAAGTAGGATGCTCTAATGCCTTTAAAAATGGCCAGATCATGCTCACATGGAAAATAACTCTACAGGTGCTTGGACAGCCAGGCAACACTTCAATGTCTGGCACAGTAACACAGAGGCCGGAGGGTCTGGGTTTGTTAATGATCCACTAATTCTAGTGCAATAAATGCATGCTGCTGTTCACCGACAACCAATGAAGAGACCTTTATGCTGCTGTTACCTGGGACATTGGGAATCTGACCTCGATGCACCTGATATGCTCCGGAACACATGCACACACACACACACACACACACACACACACAAACAAACTACCTCATTATTCCCCTAAGTACACAAACACTCAGACTCACACTTTCAAGCCGCCAGTATTGAGTCTGACAGTAATGGAAACACAGGGTGGTGAAGGCATTAGCGCACTATGGATGACAGTTAGAAGGGATCAGCATCATTCTCTCTCTCAAACCTCCCACAACATCTCCAGCTGTGTCTCTAAAACAGCCATTCGGTGCTATCTGCCCTCTCCCTTGCCACCTTCTCGACCCCTGCCAATTTTAGCCCCATGCCATGGGTCCTCCAAGAACGCGGTCGGAATTGATTGCACGCTCCATTTACTACAAAAGAGTCCAACCGGGAGCCCCGTCGAGAGTTGCAGAACCCTAAAAAAAGGAGCCGGTGGGGAGCTAGGGCCCTTTTGCATTATTCTGACAAGTTTGAGGTGAATTTGGAATAATTGCATGGCACAGATTTAGGTTAGTAGAAGCAAAGTGCAAACAGCATGTGCCTGCAGCATCAAGTGGTTCGGCAAAATCCAGCTGTCAAAAACCAGGCATAAGGCTAATGAAGGAATCCCCATGCACAATAAAAGGGATTTACAGAGAAGCATTCATTAACATCGCCCCCTGTCTGCTTGCATATTCCCTGCATGTCTGGATCCCAAGGGGTGCGCAGTGAGGGAGAAGACGCTGTTAACCGACAAGAGCCAAGGTTCTCTGTGTTCTGTCCAATTCTTTCTGAAATACGCATGATTGCAGGATTATATAAGTCACTTGAATTTGATGAACAAGGACTTTGTTCAACACATTAAAACAGTGGAAATAAATCAGTTTTGGTAATCCAATAACCACTATTCTGCCTTCATAATTAACAATCAACTTGCATTACAGATAACTTTAAATTATTTGGCGCTCACATCACCTGCTCATTAAAATGGAAACTGAACAACACATACAGTGAGGTACAAATGTCTGAGACCACTAATGAAAATGTAATATAACTTTTGGACAAAATTTTATTTAATAAATGCATTAAAGTGGTCATGAATTGAGAAATCTAAATTTCCATGATCTTTTGACATGTAAGAGGTCACTTTGCTATAAAAACATCCTTTAAAGGTGCAATAGGTGATCTGGGAAATGCTAACTTTAGCCTGCTAGCATTGAAAGCATACGATCCCACCCTCCCTGCAAATCGCCGTCCAAACCACACCTCCTCCAAAACACATGAACCAGAAGTGAGACTACCAGAGACAACGTTACTCTGGATTAAAAATAACATTACCTTCCAAAGGATCATAATGCTAGGAAAGTGGTTATTTATTTTCAACTATGTGAATGTCTCAGTGGAGCATTATTTGTTTGTCTTTGGTAAATCAGTCGCAATTTCGCTGCATACAACATTATAAGTGCACCTCAGGAAACATAAAATAATGCAGTAAACTTTTTTTTAAATTAAATTAAATTTACTAAAGTAAGACAATATAAATTTTATGTTATCAATTTTATGATTCATTATTAATTTATTTTAAATTATAATTTTCTTTGTTTTATATGTTTCAAGTAAAATCCTAAAGTAAAAATAAATAAATAAATAAAGTTTAAAAAAATCCCCGATTTTCGGTGTGGTTTTACATTTTTCAGATCATCAGAAGCAAGACTGGTCAACAGAAAACATGTCAATAAGGACAATACTCACATTCATCCACAGACTTGCACTGGACCTCCAGATCGAGGGTGGACAGGCATAGTTTATTGCCTTCTTGGGTGGCCAGCTGTTTTGGATTGTTCTTCATGGAGTTGCCCACGCTCAATCTCCGACCAACGGTGGTCACCTGCCTGTAGAACTGTTTCCCTGTGATCTTGTGGTCAAAGCCCAGCCAGCTGAACTTGATCTTCACACTGACAAGGTAGAGCGTGAGACAGACAATAAGTAAATTATGTTCCATCAGAACCTTCAATAAATAGATACAGAAAACAAAATCATGCTTTGGGGTCTGTAAGATTTTTTATGCTTTTGAAAGAAGTCTCTTATTCTCACCAAGGCTGCATTTATTTGATTAAAAATACAATAAAAACAGTATATTGTGAAACGTTATTACAATTTCAAATAACTGTTTTGTATTTTACTATAATTTAATATAATTCTCATATTAAATTAATTAATATAATATATTACATTATATTAAAGTTGCTGTCAGTAACTTTTTTTGTGTTCAAAATTGACAAAAAATTATATAATGAGAATGTACAACATGAATCCATTTTCCAAACCGTGTTTTTGTCTTATCCTGAATCATTATGGTACACTTATAATAATGTTTATATTCTGACTATTTTAGACCGGTCTGGTCGGCAATGCTGCAGAGTAGCACAGTACCTGCGTGACTCGCCATAGACATAAACAGAGAGAAGCAGCTCTGGCTACAATGTTCTTCTGCAAGACGCATGCAATTCTGTTTATTAACCGCTAGAGTGCCAAAAGTTATGGACTGCAGCTTTAATTAATATGATGGCAAAGCTGAATTTTCAGTATCATTACTCCAGTCTTCAGTGTCACGTGATCCTTCAGAAATCATTCTGATATTTTGATATGCTCTAGAAACATTTCCGATTAGTATCAATGTTGAATATGATCAAAGTTGTTCTGCTTAAAGGGGGTGTCTAATGTTATTTCATGCATTCTGACTTATTTACACTGTTAAAGAGTTGGATTCTCATGCTAAACATGGCCAAAGTTTCAAAACACGAGTTGGATGTATAATGGAGTATTTCTGTGCCAAAAACACTCTTCCGATTCCTCACAAACTTTGCACTTTTTTTTTTTGCGTATGGCCCTTTATTATGTAATAAAGGGCGGAATTCCTTGTATGGGCATTTCAAATCAACCAGAGCGAGAGAGCAAGAGCACGCCCATCAATGCGCTTCATTCAGCTTTACGGAAGTCATCGGCAGCCCTGCACAGTACTTGCTTGAGAAAGATTTGTCACTTTGTTTTTAGACCACGAAATCATCAATGTCACTAAAGAAGTGTGTTTTTGGTTGTGAGGGAAAGATAACCTTGCTTCCCAAAGAACCCAGCGTTAAGTTGAGCTGAGAGATTTGTGCTCATGCATTACATTGATCCGCTCTCGATATTTGTCATTAAAATAACCATAGAAACCGCCTTAAATTAACTATCAAAATAAGGATAAATTTGTGTCTGATAGTTGCAATCACTTTTTTATTGGTTAAAATGAATGGAGAATATCTTGTGTTTTTCCGTGGCTGCTCGAGCCCTCAGGATCAGTTCTTATGATTTCATAAACAAGGCCCAGTTCTATGCTGGATTTACAGATCATTTGAAACTGAAAGATTGCAGCGATAATGATCCCGGTCATGAGTCAGAACAGCAGGTGTTGAGTAAAACTGCTTTAAATGTCTGTTTTGTTGGCAATAGGCGCCTAAGTGCATATAATGTAAACAACACGAACATAGTGAATTCATAAATTCGTTATTCATTATACGCCAAATTCATTATAGTGATTCAAAAGTTATCCAGGGATAATCCGATGGTGTATTGTGTGTGTTTAAATACATTTGTTTAGCTGACCATTGATAGCTTGCAGATGATCGCTACGCAAAAGCTGCGCATGCTCATCACTCTTTAGCTTCGCCCACGGCACGCCTCCAGGCGCTCGGCTGTTTTCGGAAAGACTTGGTACAGGGTATGTATCTTTTATAAATATGATAAAACTAAAGACTTTTCGGAGATATGAAGGATACACCACTACTCTATAGCTATTCAAGATTAACATGAGATTGGCAGAAACTGTGTGTGATACTCCCCCTTTAATGTTTTTGTGGAAACAGTGATACATTTTTATCAGGATTCTTTAATGAACAGAAAGTTCAAAGGAATATAAATACTTTGTAATACAAAAGTACTAATTCCTTTGAAATAAAAAATCATATCGACCACAAACTTTCGAACTGTCAGAAACACTGGACTACATACGTGTAATCCATGTCCTCAGGTCCTGGGAAGGGCTCAAGTGGCCAGTTGAAAAAGCAGTTGATGAAGACCAGGCCGGCACAGCCAGCCCACACCAGAAGGATGGTGATGAAGGCAACACCGACATCATAGATCACCTGATAGAGTAACAATCTTCATCATTATAACTGATTTAAGCTCAGCTTATTAAGTAAATCCAAACAGAACACTCAGATTTACCTTTATTCCTGGGAAGGTGACAGCGGATGAGGCGTACGAGCCAATCATGAGTGCGATGAAAGTGGAGCGGAGATCACCAAACATGTTGGGAAGCTACAAAAGGGTCAAACAGGGGATATCAAAAACTCTTCAGATGCATAAAAGAGAGGCAATGCTATGAAAAGCAAATATATTTATCTACTTTGTGGACATAATGTATGGGCCATAAGCAAAACAAAAACAGATATCTTGTAACAGGATCTTTTTTAAATGACAAAACATGTCAGATATAACAGAAGGTATGAAAGTAAACATTACATCAGGGTAATAGCGATATTCTCTGGTGGGAGCAGCATGTAGGTGGGGGGACATCGTTTGAAAAGGCAACTGCATGCCACGAATATTTTTAGCAGTGAGAGAAAGTGTGTGAGGGACACTGGAGAAGCTTGCATAATGCTGTTGCCTTTGAGCTGGGTGGAGGAGTACAGCACTGGCTGTTCTAAACTGCACTGTCAGGGTAAACAACTGTCAGACGCCACAGAAAAAATATGGAGGAAGGAAAAGAGCCTAAGATAGAGAACCACAGAGAATCTGAAAAGGAAACAAGGAAGAGAGAGCAAAAGTGTATTCTTAACGTTCAATAGTATTCTCTAAGAGAACATTCTTAAAGATAATTAATATACTGTTTAATATTTTTATAATTAATTAATTAATTATTATTAATTTCATTATTTTATTTTATTTAGAATCATAATGAGGTTTATTATTAGTATGCTTGAACACAATGAATTTGTCTTCGTGACAGGAGTTTCCTGTACACAGACAAAAAAAAAAAAGACTCAGATTATATTATTTTTAAAAGTACAAATGATCCATGTATTCTCTCAATGTGGTCAACTTGGATGCATAATAAATGCAAAATAATTTGCAAAATGCTGTTTAAAAATTTGTAAATGGAGTATTGTATGTCACACCATTTTATTTTTCATTTTTTATATATTTTATTGTAGGATGTCGAATTGTACGGAGCCCCGGACATGACATGCAGGAAGAAAAAGTAAATTATGAGCACGATTTACTAATTCATTCACTCGATTTATAAATTGTGTGTATGATTTAGCAAATCGAGGGAACGAATTAGTAAATCATGTGCACGATTTAGCCTACTGTTTTTTTCCTGCATGTCATGTGCAGGGCTCCGTAGACTTGTTTTGGTACATGTTTCTTTAATTTCTAGGTATTTTTCATTTCTCTGAATAAAAAAATACATCTATTTCACACACCCCTCGACAGCTGACAGCGTCTTATATCGAATTTCCTCCACAACTTGCAGTTCAAACATCAACACAGATTTTCCAAGAACTCTCTGGACATCTTCCACTTCCCACGTACTTCACAGTCCAAAAAGCTTGTTAAAGACGAGAATGAATGAAAGCTCTCCCTTGGAACCCAACATAGACGTCATTCACTGCCTCTAATTAGAGTAAAGGTCATACCAGAGCCAAAACATCCCAGATGACACTTACAATAACTCTCACACACCCGGCGGCCCTTGGCGGCATTGTGCCTGTGGCTGGAGAGACTTGTGTAAGAACAGCTTTGGCTAATGGACTGTGGAACAGGGCTGACAGGACGGAGAGTAATGGCCTTTTCATGGAGTTGAGTAACATGTGAAGTACCAAGAGACTGTTTCAATAACACTATGTTCTTCTGCTTTCTCGGACAGTCACCAGCCACGTCTGGTCATGTGAAGTCAGACACAAAGAGACACTGCAACAAAGGTCCTTTTATCAAACTTATCTTGTATTATAACGCGAGTGTCGCTCTGTCTTGCTTGTGCTGCAATGAAACTGGCTAGGGAGTAAAACAAAACGTTAAAAGTTGACAAACACTGATAGTTTCCAAGTAAAGTGATACTGTCTGGATGATATATGAGTCTATAAGTCCAGAAGAATATACTGAGTCAAAACAACATCATGGCCACTGGAACTGAGAAAACACTGTAGTCAGTCACTGAGAAGTCACTGTAGTGTAAAACAACCAAAGATTTGTAATAATGGTAATCAGAAATAATATTATTTTGAAACTAACATTAAAATTATTATCGCTACATTTTTTAAAATTAAATATTACATCTGATGCTAATATGATGGCACTTGTGAGGCAAGTACATTGGATACACTACCGTTCAAAAGTTCAGTCAGAAATCAAGACTTTTATTCAGCAAGGACGAGCATTAATCAAAAGGGACATTACAGGCATTTATAATGTTACAAATGTTTTTCATTAAACAGATTTGTTCATCCCAAAAAAATGTATTGTAGGTTTCTACAAAAATTTTAAAGGGTTAGTTCACCCAAAAATGAAAATGTATCATTTATTACTCACCCTTGTGTTGTTCCACATCCGTAATGCTTTTGTTCATCTTCAGAACCCAAATGAAGATATTTTTGATGAAGTCAGAGAGGTTTCTGTCCCTCCATAGAGATCCAACACAAATACCACTTTCAAGGTCCAGAAAGGTAGGAATGTCATAATTAAAGTACTCCATGTGACTCCAGTGGCTTAAAGTCAATTTTATGAAGTGACACAAGTGCTTTGTGCAAAAATATATCCAGCGCATGTTCACGCAACAATTTCAGCTCTCGCATGAACACAAAAAGCATGCGTTGTGACACTCACGTGAACGCACCTTGCAGATCAATATTTTTGTAAGTAAAGTGGTAAATTATGTTTTTTTTTGCGCAAAGCACTCGTGTCGCTTCATTAAATTGAGGTTAAGCCACTGGAGTCACATGGAGTACTTTAATGATGTTATTCCTACCTTTCTGGACCTTGAAAGTGGTAGTTGTGTTGGATCTCTATGGAGGGACAGAAACCTCTCAGACTTCATCAAAAAAATCTTAATTTGTGTTCCAAAGATGAACGAAGGTCTTACGGATGTGAAACGACACGAGGGTAATAAATGACAGAATTTTCATTTTTGGGTGAACAAACACTTTAAGCAGCACAACTGTTTCAACATTGATAATAATAAGAAATGTTTCTTAAACAGCAAATCAGTAATGATGTCAAATTAATAAAAAGAGTAATGATGCTGAAAATTCAGCTTTGCCATCACAGAAATAAATTACATTTTAAAACACATTGAAATAGAAAATTGTTATTTTAAATTGTAATAATATTTCAAAAAATGACTTAATATCTTATTAGTATATATTAAAATAATAATAATAATTTGTTATTTTAATCTCAGGGTGTTTCAACTGCAGGGATGGAGTTATCTGAAGGTTGCACTATAAATTGTTTAAACTGAGTGCTATTTTTAGCCTTGAGCTTCCCAGAAGCTGATTTAATTTGGGATCAATGTGCACTAAAGTCAATAGGTGTGGTACCTGATTGATTTGTTGAAATAAAAGGGAAATTCTGAAGTGCCTGAGTTGAGTTACTGTGTCCCACTCTCCCAAAAGCACCTGTCAAAATGTATTTATGTGTGGGGGTTTTGTAGGAAAACAAATCAATGAATGTTTTCATGAGAAATCACACTGATCGTCATTATGAATTTGGCTTACCCATCCCTATTTGTGCAACATATGACCACAGAAATCTGTCAAATCCTTTTTCCAGCTCCCCCTGAGAGGAAGGACGGTGAGTCATTGTAAATGGGTTGGGGGAGGGGCCTGAAGTGGCTAAATCATACTTGCCACCACAAGAGAACGGCAATAAGTGAGAGGAAACATAGGGATGTAGTCAACATAGGGATAGAGAAGTGAAAGAAAAACTCTTGAAGGTGAACTGGTGAAAGCAAGTAAAGGCTAGCCAGATCCTGACATTGCAAAGTCCAAATATGGCTGCCAGAGTGTCATATATAGTCTGACTATCAGTAATGTTTACATTATATTTAACATGCACTTGATCATTATTTGTTCCACATTTGACTGTATGGCCCTGATGCATATAGATGACTCATTTTTTCATGATTTTCTTAGCGTTAGTCCCGCTCATTTGCAGGGTCCTCACCATCGGAATTATCTGCACACACACATTGGATTTGGCACAGGTTTTACATCGGATGCCCTTCCTGATGCTAACATGGTTCATTCAGATGACTAATTATATACAGTATCCAATGGACCAAAGGACATACAGAAAAATATCGGTGTGAACGACAAGAATAAAGACTGATAATAATGGCATCATTGCTATGCCCACTTATTGAGTGTTTTTAATCTGTTTTCTGGAGCCTAAATGCTCCTTCTCCACCATTATAAGCCATTTTTTTCTGTTTGCTTCCTCACATGACTCAGCATCCTAAAGAAGTGGGTTATAAATGGATTAAAGGCACAAATGACAAAAAACAGCATTAGTGAATCAGAGAGTGAGAGACAGAGCTGGAAAACAGAGGAACAGCATATCCCCAATGAAATTTTATGGTTCAGACGTTGCTATTTTATAGAGCCCATAAAGGGATCTTTGCAAAAATAAAAATTATGTTTATGTATAACCTACTATAAGCTATTTCATTTGTGCATCACTGCCATTTTACTATGAAGTAAACGAGTATGGATGTGTATGAATTAATAAAGATCTATTTGCTCAAAATTTAACTTTCATGTTCAAGGGTCCATAAAAAACATTGATACACTAAAAAGTGCTCAAAATGTGGATTTCGTTAAGGCAGTACATCAAATTTCAAGGCCATATGTCCGCTTTAATGAATTTAACACTGTGGCGGCCGAGAAACCGTGCCATGAAATGGGCTGATGGCGCAAAAGGTGGCTTAGTGTGTATTGACCTATAAAAACATTGGTTCAGTAAAAAGTGATACAAATTTGGATTTTGTTAGGGCAGTATTTATATTGTCCCATTTAAAACTTTAACGGCTAATTAAAAAATATCGGTACAGTAAAATGTACAAAAATTTTGTATTTCACAAGATTAAACACTCTTTATTAAACCACTTTGTCGAATTTAATGCATCCTTACAGGTGGTGGAGAAATGCTGAATTTCTTCATTCAATTCTAACAGCACTTATTGCGAACAGAGCCATAGGCATAAAAGACTTTAGAAAGCGTTGCGTTTTATAATATGGGAGGCCCATGCTTCAATAAATGCGAAAAATGAATAAGTTGCAGGATTTGGCCTCGTACTATACGAACTGCTCAAATGAAATCCAAAATTTGAGTACTTTTTATCAGTTTTTTATAACTTTTCACATTTTATCACATTTTTCTAACTCCAGTGAGGTTGTGTTGCAAAAGACTTAAAATGATGGTTGCTTGCCATACAGCCAGTGGGATGACAGATAGAGACAGACAGAGAGCTAAAACCGGAGAGAAAAGAGCTGCAGAAATGGACAGATGAAGGATTGAGGTCAGACAGTGAATCAGGTGGCTGGGAGGGGACAGTCCAGCCATTAGACAGAGAGCTGAGTCAGTGTACTGGGAAAACATCAGAGGTGTGGTGGGAGGAAACACAAGCTCTCAGGCACTCTTACTGCAGCTGTGCTATAAACTGCTGAGTGTGCAGACACAGAGAGATCGATAAAAAGTGAGGAAAAGAATGAGAAAGAAGGGTAAATTGCCACCTTCACCTAACCTCTTAGGGTTTGTCATCAGAATGTGAGACTGAGACTTATTCATAGAATACAATGTTCAGAAAAGTTTTCTCTTCTGCAGTTCCGGTAAAGTTCAACCCAAGTTTGCAGACTACATTTTTATATTTGCTGAAGTAAATGTGAGCTGCACTCACCTGTGCAAAACTCACTACGATGCTAGAGCATGGTTGTCAGGGAAATGTTGCATGGGTGTTTTGGGTGATTGCTAGTGTATTGTTAAGTGGTTACCAGGGTTTTCTGAATGATCGCTTGCAAAGTGACTGCTAGAATGTTGCTAGTTGGTTACAATGGTGTTCAAGGTGATTGCCAGGGCATTGCTATGTAGTTGCTAGGGTGGTCTGGGTGGTTGCCAGAGCAATGCTGTGGTTGCTAAGCTGTTTAAGGTGGTTGTTGGGAATTGCTAAGTGGTTGCTAGTGTGTTCTAGGTGGTTGCTAGGGCATTGCTAGGTGGTTGTTAGGCCATTGCTAGATGGTTGCTAGGGTGTTTTGGGTGGTTACTAGGGCATTGCTAGGGCAATGCTATGTGGTTGCTCAGTGGTTCAGGGTGGTTACCAGTGGATTGCTAGGAAAGAACAAGGGACTCATGAACAACCATCACAAAACAATAAAACAGTCGTAGATCATCCAGGTAACCACACACAATATTAAGAACCAATGGTCCCCAAACTTTTGAACGGGGTTATTTTAATAAATTCAACTATTTTTTTGTCTTGTGGATGATATGTAAACATCTTTTATGTAAAATATCTTACTCAGGACAGTACTAAATAAAAAATAACATGCATTTTGTATGATATCTCTTATTTTGTTAAAATTATTCACATTTTCAAATATTTTTCATGGAAATGTATAGGCCTTGTGCAGTTTGGATAAATTATTTGAACGTGCTCCTCCCGAACTTTGTAAATAAAACATCATATGGCCCCTTTAATAAGTCTAATAACAGTAACAGTAATGAAGCTATTGAGAGATGCACCCAAACAACAGATGTCAGACTGTATGAACTGTACTGTGAACTCCAGGTTTTAACCTCCTGCCACAACAACCAGCAGTGTAAAACACACAGTTATACAGAACAGCTGGGAAAAGGTTCTAAGAGTTCAACAGCTGAGATAACAGTCTGTACTGTTCCTCTACGCACTCATGCATGCCAGCTCACTCACTCTTTCGGTCTGTGTTTTTCTCTGTGCGTATGAACAGACAGGCTCAGGCATGTAAGGTAGCGCAAGAACCCGGGGATAGAAAATCAACAACACAAGCAGATGAAATGGTTGCGGGAACGTCTGTGCCATCAGCTATGAACTCATAAGACCCCAAAGTTTTCTATGACCTCAGAGCAGCAGGCAGAAACAAGAGACAACCATCCTTCAGCTGGCAATGAGCAAAACTTCCTGTTTACTTCAACCCAGTCTGCTCTCTTTACTGATATTTCTCAATATGAACCCAATGAACTGCAGATGTTACACTGAACACAAAGTTAGATGTTTTGATGCCTTTATCACTGGAACTGTAATAGTGTGTGGAAAGACACAATAGCTCTGAGCTGCCTTGCTGTCTACTCCCTACATAGACAGCTGCCTTCTAAGGCAACATAGTAAATAGAACAGCATAAGTGACTATAGGCAGCAACTTGTCTCTGTTTACACGTTCCAGACAGACTGTCTTCTGTGTATTAGCGGTGGACATTATTTGTTTCTGTGAGTTACATTGTTATACCAGTAAATGCAGCTTTATGAGTGAGTCTCCACATCATTAATTCAACTGATTCTTTCAAAACACTGATTCATTCAGAAACTGACCGGCTGAATTCGAAATTGCATAGTACCATTCTACTCTTACTATTTCTGCATTATCTTTATATGACAGAAATGTGTCATGGTCTTTGAGCAAAAGACTGGAGAGGACACCCATGGAGACCCACTAGTATGACATGAGCACTTACTGTGAGGGAGGTGAAGGTCATGCACATGCCTCCAAACCCATTCAGCGCAAGGGCAAAGAAGATTAGGATGGAGAGATCTGTGAAAGAAAAATACAAGGATGTCAATGAGTGCGTGGTTAGGTGGGTATTAACAGCAACGGTTGTCTCAGCTGGATTTGCAAACATACTTCTAGGGTCACTGGCTCCATATGCAATTAGGATGCAGGAGAGGGCAAACGAAGCGCTACGAAGAGATAATTTCATGTTATTCTTATGACACATCATGTATTCCACATATAATGCTTATATTTTAGCACAGGGGTTTTCAAACTGGGGGGCATGGAAAAATTATAACATAATTATAATATATATAAAAAACATAAAGATTATATATATTATCAAATATTTGTTCAAAAT
>RJVU01057378.1:707873-726839 GCA_003731715.1 Anabarilius grahami
ATTGTATAAACACACAGACACACACACATATATATATATATATACACTTTTATGTTAAATGTGATTAATCGCGATTAATCAATTGGAAAGCACTATTCAAAATATCAAAATAAAACAATATAATATGAAATAATTTAATAATATTTTACACAAATGTATATTGTTAATAATAATAGTATAATATAATATTAATAATATTTTTTTTACCATATAAATAGAGTACATTTTTATTTAGCGTATTCAGAAGCCAGTTTTCCTCCTATACCTGCCAAGCAGCCTTAATTTGCGTGGGCCGTATTTGTCCATGATGATGCCGAGGGGCAGTGTGATGGCGCTGAGGAGGAAGGAGCCGATGGTGAAGGCCAGGTTCAGCATCTCATCTTGCTCTTTACAGATGGTCCAGCCATTCATTTTAAGATTTTCCTCCTCCTCATCTCTCGGGCCTGTTGTCGTCTCATTTTCATTCTCAGATGCATTCTGCCCTGTACTGTTACCTGGAGGATTGGAAAGCGTAAGACAGAATTAACTTAAATTGAGCAATCTAATCACCAAACTAGCACTAACCAGTGTGGACCAGCGTGGGAAGTCATGCCGGTCTAAGCTGGTCTTTTTAGCTGCGTAGTCAGCAGTCACACGCTCACATGTAAAACTCTATGGACTAATTGTGACTCTGACTTCTAGGAAAACAGTTATGGCACTCTGGGAAGTAAAACAGGAAATGTCTTTGTGAGATATAGTGGCCACCATCAAGTCCCCCTCCTAAAGCAGCCAGGATGCTGGGCAAAAGGTCAAATAAACAGGCAGCTATACACAGTAAACAACTATAGCAGAAATAGCACTGGAGTCTATTTGAACCCACAGCCTCAACACCTTCCTACAACCACCAAGGCATGAGCAGCTTGACTAACATTTAACCCTGTTTTTTAAGCCAGTGCTCCCCTGTTGTTTTGACTATGGATAATCAAGCTTTGGCTGTGCAACAAGTCTCTTACTTGGTTCTTCAAGACTCAGGAAAGTTGTTTATCCAGCGTTCTTTTGAATTGTCAACGGCCTTGAAAATGTTCTGGAATAACTTGTTCTGATGGGGGATGGGGCTGTTTGCAGCATATGGAGAAGCTGTTATGAATGTAACAGGGTGGGCAAAAGACAGAGAGTCTTTGTGTGTGGGATTTTTATTTGAATGTGATCAGTAAACAAACAAATGAGCTGTGTTTGTGGAGCACAGGTGACCTGAGCAGGTGATTGAAGATGAAAAGAAATGGGTTAGAGATCCCTGATTGATTATTAGAGGACAGATATCTGCTAAGCTTGAGATGTTTTACTGAGTAACAAATGAGGAGCTGCCTTGAGTCAATAGACACCCTTTCCAATAGCTACTTCTGATAGCAGTTACTGACTGACACAAGAAGTAGTATATGTTTTTACTCTTTTTCATGAAATGAATAAAAAAGGTAGATTTCTATTCAGTCCACAATTTGAGTCATATTTCACCCCAAAATCAAAATGTAAAAATCAGAAATGCTATTTTACATAACTAAAATGAAGATTATTTTAAAACCATTAAGATTTTTTTTGTATTGCTACATTATTAAATCACTAACTAAAGCATAAATAACATTTTATTTATATTACATTACTAAAATTGCCTTTCAAAATTGGGGTCAGTAAGATTTTTTCTTTGAGAGCAGTTAATAATTTTATTTATCAAGGACACATTAAATTGATCAAAAGTGACAGTAAAACAGTTAGATTGATATAATCAAATGATTTCTATTTCAAATAAATGCTGTTCTTTTGAACTTTTTATTTGATCAAAGAATCCTGAAAAAATGATCAGTTTACACAAAAACATTCGGCAGCAATTGTTCAAAATAATAATAATAATATTTATTTTAATAATTAATAAATGAAAATTCAGCTTTGCATAACAGGAATAAATTACATTTTAAAATATATTAAAATAGAAAAGAATTACTTTAATTGTAATAATATTTCAAAATATTAAAGTTATACTGTATTTTTGTTAAAATAAATGCAAAAACAATCTTATAAACCCCAAACTAATGAATAGTGGTGTATACTTATTCATAAATAAAATATCAATTAAAACAAATAAATAAAATGTTACGGACGTAAAAACAGCCTCCATTTTCTGTATGCAAAATATTTTTTCTTTGCTTTTGGGTCGAAATATGACTTGCAGATGTTCTTGACAGGTTTTGTTGGATTCACATTTTAGGATTCACTCTTCAGATGAACGAGTAGCTCTATTTCAGATGTTTCTGAACCCACTGTTCCACTAGATCTAATCAGCGACAGCAAAAACCAGAGACAGCCAGTCTGATTTTCCATCTGCTTTGATATGGAGAAGTGAGAGAAGAACGGAACGAGAATTCAACACGAGCACAAAAACGTCATGAACACAGACTTTTAGCCAGACAAGCATTTTCCTGTCAGTGTTTCCTCACGCCTGATGATTAAAGAGAACCATCCAGCTGATAATGTGAGATAGAAAGCTGAGTCCAAGGGAAACAAGTAGGTGAGGAAACAGCAAGATAATCTCTTATTTACATTGAGCAAACTTTTGAGACACATTTACTTCCTTGTGTCATCAGACATGTGAGGCCTAGTGTCTAGAATCTCTGAACTAGATGCTGACAACAGCTGAAATGAAAGAGAGAAGGGAAGTGTGACTGTACAAGATTGCAGTGCATTTATATTTTTGACCTCTCGCATTATTCTATCAATAAAAGTCTCGAAAAGGTTCAAAATAAGAGCTGTACTAGAGTATTACTTAATGTTAGCTAACAATGAGGATGTCTGAAGATGAGAAAATCCATCTTTTTGTGGTAGGAATCTCACTTTGCTGCACGCACCACAAAGTCTCAAACACAAGATAAGTGAAGAACGGAGGACAGAAGTTCCCTCTAGATCATGGTGATGGTGTTTACTTGTAGCCACTGTGCTAATGGGTTATAAGATATCAAAGTAGGCCAGCTGTTTCTTCGTGATTTCGGAAATGTGTTTTCACAAAGGCATGCTAAATCGTTTAAGAGACAGATTTCATAGTGGAAAAATAAACCATGGCCAGTTCAGAGCAGATTGGATGAGTCTCCTGACCCCATTCACTGAAAAAAGTCGCAATCAGAGCAGCACAGAAAGAACTATTTGAAGAACGTTACACGCCAAAAGAAACTTCACACTAGTGTCAACAAGCAGATATTTTGATACCATTAGCAATAATGTAGAATTACTAGAAGCCACGTGACAGTACAATATGAACAGACAGGAGGTCAACAAAAAACAAAAATCTAACTGTTGAGTGCTTATTTATCATTGCACACTCCCCCATATATATACATATATATATATACACACACACACACACGCACACAGGGCTTGACATTAACTTTTTTGCTCACCAGCTAGTGGTTTTCCAAAGTTACTAGCCACTCAGCATTTTCACTGGCCACAATTTGACATCGATACAATACAGGAAAAACTGCCATATAGATTTTAATATTATCTCATAATTTGGCAGCAGGTATATTAGGCTGCTGTCACTTTAAGGCCTGACACACAGATCCATTATACTGTTACAAACTGCATTACAAAACACTGCTGAAATCCACCCGCATTTGGCGGGTGTTAATGTCAAGCCCTGAATATATATATATGTGTGTGTGTGTGTGTGTGTGTTGGATATCTTCGTTCTGCATACCCCAAAGGTTATTCAAAATATGGCTCACAGGCACACATACATTTACATGAACTCCATTAGCATTCTTAATGTATAAGTATGATTTTATGTGTATCAGTACATGATGTATTAATAAATAAAGTTAATCTCGGAGGTCAGTAGGAACACGCTGTTCTTCACAGATGTATGTCATGACCTAGACACACATTTTTGCCAAGAGTTGTAAGTAGACCTGAACAGTCCTACTCCAGTTAAGATTCTATATTCATCTGGATTAATTACACAACAAAAATAATTTCTTACTCAGTATTTTGTCTTGTTTTACAGTACTAATATATAAACATTCTTAAATCAAGATACATTTACTTGAGAAGCAACATGACATAAGATTATAGACCTTGTTTTCTATAAAAAAAGGTGACTTGATGCTTAAAAGAAAATATATCTGCTAATGAGGTAAGAAAAATAAACTTGTTTTCACTTTGAATTAAAAAAAAATTTTTTATTTAGTATAGACTCTATTAATTTTGATACATTTTTTCAGAAAACAAGACTTAATATTTAAGTGCTTTTGTTTCTCATGTAAATATATATTTGTACTGGAAAACAAGACAATAGTACTGACTTAGAAAATTCTTTTTTGCAGTGTTCATTTTTATCAAAGGCTGTGCTTTTAAAGCACAACATACAAGTAATTATAAGTTGACCCACGTATCAGTCAATGGAATAGTTGGTGTCTTTCATCTTTGTTAAGTGGTCTACACTACTTTAGCTATTCAGAAAATCAATAATTAGTCTAGCATACCATCCTTTTGAAGTGTTCTTGATATTTAATGTTTGATTGAACCTTTCTTTCATACTAAAGATGACACAGCTGTACATGAATGTATCTCTGCTGTGTTATATAAGCTAAGCAGATTGATGTCCTCTGACCTGTTTACCCTGAAATCAACACTGTGACAGAGCTCAAATTATCAAGACCCCCTTTGCCAACATTCCGACGCCAAACAAGCTTGTAGATGCTGTTTGTAATTCCTAATGGCAACACAAAGCAAGAGGGCTTCCAAATAAGGAGCACTGACTCTCAGTGATTGATTGATATTCAGGTTTGGATTCCTCCACAAACCCTGCAATGAGCGCCAGACAACAGAGATTTTCGTTTTTCATAATGCTTGCAATGAAGCGATTATAACATCTATCAACTGCTGCAGCCTCTGCTGCCAAATAATACAGGATTTGTAGGTCAAGATTTAAGGTAACTGCATTCCAAAATGGTTTGAGTCAATCAAACATTTATTGTTAAAATCTGAGTGGGGAAAGAGTGAAAACAAAGCAGTTAAGATGCTTTATATATATATTAGACTTCTCTTTGATGTTCATGTAATTATTTGGCATCCATAGTGCATGTATTTATGAGTTTCTGTTTGATTCTGTAACACTGAGTGCACTCATTTGTCCCCCTCCTTACCTGGTTCTCTGCAGAGGTAGGAGTAAAAGCCCTCTGATTTCAGCATAATGAGCAGTGAGCCCCATCCGAGCAGGACAGCAGAGAACAACAGGCTTTCGATCACCGCAGTAATCGCCATCCACCAGCGCCTGGAGAAGGCTGTGGCCAGTGAGGGAGCCATGACTGAAGGAGATGACACAGTCTGTGCTGGTAATACAGAGGAAATCCCCCTAAACTTTGGGCAATCCTGTGAAAGTGGCCATAGAGGTGGATGTTAGTCGTTTAATGTTGAATACTAAATAGTATTATTAAATTACATTTTTAATACATGTATAATGATAAATGTAACTTTTTTAAGATTTTTTTTTTTAATGTTCTTTTGTTTACAGTATGTTTAACCACAACTCCTGTCGAACATCATTTAGATTCAGTTCCTTTGTCTCGCTTAGCCTCAAAACAGCTCATAAACAAAAAACAGCTGAGTTCCAAAAGAGAATGTTGTTGAATCGAAACTCCGCCCATTTTCCCGCCTCTAGTCCCTCCCTGCTGGCCTCCGATTGGCTGTTCAAACATTCGCTTCTCCCCTCGTTGGCTACGAGATAAACAGATTCAGAGAGCAGCTCCACGTGAGACTTAGATCCAGCCGGTTCGAACCAGTGCGGCGCGATTCGATCGCTTTGTGCAAAATGTATCCTATATCTATCCACAGGCGAAATGACATTGCGACATAAAAATATACGACTCGGTCTGCTTTGCATAAACGATGTAGTTTGTGGAATGCAAACCGACCTCTTACACATATTGCCTTATATAAGCTCACAAACGCTTCATAAAAGCATGTTAAGCATTGAAACTCGTTCGTTTTACTGGTTGACTTTTCTTTCCTGCTTTGCGCGCGATGTCTATGTGTTAACGTTTTAAGCAGTATCCTGCGGAAAACGAGCAGCCCTAAAACTGGTCTAAACTGGACAGGCATCATCATCAGTGCCTCCGCCTGTGTGCGTCCCCTCCTTCCTCAAGCATACAGAGCTCAGCTGTTCAGTGTATACACATTCTGCACTGAATAACAGACTCGATGCACTTCCTGGTTAGCGCTTCACACTATTGTTCTGTACTAGGGTAAATAAACACTCGCTGTAAAATGCCCACGTTGTAATATATACCTAAAATATGATGCACAAGCAGTTCTGTTTCCCCTTCACCATATGATACTGCAAAACACGGTTTCTGACGGCAACTGTAAAAGCTCATGTAACAATATAAATCAAATTAAACGTCATTTACATGACAATTATTAAGCATTTACCGGAAATGAACAACTGTCGAAGCTATTCAGTGCAAGTTGAATGTCATACAGCTGTTTGCAGATTGAACAAAGTTGCGGTGTAAAACTCATAAACCGCGTTATATAGAATTCAAACAACACATCACAGTTCTGTTGCAGTTCATAACGCCAAAACGTGCAATGAGGTGATAAAATACAGTGAGCCGGTCTTACAGTCGTTGTCATATGGAAGAATTGTGCAAAAAAATGTTTGTAATAATTTTAAAACAAAAATATAATGATGTACTTCTCTATCAATGACTATATAAATTGTGTAATATATATATAAAATTACAATATCAACAGTCTTAGGTAAACTTACAACAGAGCATCCTTTTAATAAGTCATACCTATTTCCTTCACCAAATCCTCGCTTCGGCTCTCTTCAGAGTAGAAAAGGTATAAACAACCCTGTGATACCAGTCTAACTCTTGGGGTTATGTTCATACATACATTTATTTCCCAACATCTCTTATTCCCGATTTTATATTTGCACCGCTTGCTTCACACAAACAAGCCAACTTCCCCATTGGCTGGTTCCTGAGCTAGAGATGAGTCCAGCCAATCAGAGCGCCACTCGAGAAAATATATAAATAATTTCACCTTATATTTTGCTCCAGCGCAAAGAACATTCCCAGAACCGGATTGTTGTGGTCCCTGCTACAATTTTACCGAATTAGATGACCTTTTATGGCTTTTTAACATTCATTTAAAAACAACAACAAACAAAACCAAACAAAGGAAGCCGTCTTCGTAGGCGTCTGCATGATTTCAATATCTCCCATAATATTGGCCAAACTGATGTTCACCATCAATGATGACATTATTATTGCAAAACCACTAGAAGACTGGCAGATGAAATAAACGTAACATATTGTAACTGAATTTGCCTAATTGTGGTTTCCCATGAAAAAGAAACAGTTGCTCTTTGGGTATCAGATCTGAGCTCTTCTCATACTTCTGAAGTCGCATCTGTGGACTGTTTATCAAATATGATTAACATCGCATAAATAGTCTAATTGAATAGCAAATATAAAAAGAGTGTCCGTGTACGTTAAAGCACTTTTTACGGTGTAGGCTCTTATCAAGTTTCTGTTGTTGCACACACTTTCTAAGCTCTAAACTGAACAAAGGAGTGAAACGAGTCACAAAACATCATGTCGGCATCTGGTGGTTGAAATGAGCAACTACATTCAAATACAGATACGCTACTTTATTAGGGATTACTAATATTAGCCTGTAAAACTCCTATTTTTTGCTGTTCATCCTCTATTCTGCGCATCAAAAAACATATGCAATGTTTGAGACTTGACTATAACAGACGTGAGAATGTACACGTATTGTGAGTCTTTGCATTCAACACAGCAGTCGTCAATATATGGAATTATACATCTGAAGCAATACGGTTTGAACTTTGTGATGACAAACCACAGACTCCATTACCAAAGCAAACTGGAATCTGGAGAACCCATATAATGTGTTTATTAAACAGCTATTTATACATCTTGTTTTAATGATTGCATAACAACACTTGTAGCCAAGTACGCATTGTAGGAATTGCTAAGCAATAATACTTGTTATAACAATTCATATTTCTGACAATTAGTAACAATGCATGAACCTGTATTATGCAACTTTCAGAAAGAAGACAGGCGTGCAATGTTTCAAACACTATTATCTGACACAGATATATTACAACAGGCTTGATGTAAAGTAGATAAAGGAAGTCAATAGTTAGTTTCACATGTCAATCAATAACTCGATAGTAAACTGCATCGACTGACCAAACAATACTATGCCTTTGTGTATTTTACACATACATTTTTACTTCGGTTTATGAAGCATCTAAAAAGAGCCCTGAGCTCTGACTGTACAAGTGCCCAGGAAAAAAAAGGGCAATAAACCACAACTGTGGCAGTATTATTGTCAAACTAGACTGATACATTATAGCAGAAAAGAGAAAGTACAAGACAAGAAGTATAAGAAGAACTGACATGTGTTAAAAAGCCATTTTATGGTCCCCATTTCATAAAATAAATAAATGCAATTCAGTGTCTTTAGAAATAACTGTCTATGAATAATTGACAGTTCTGAGTATATCACTGCCGATTAAATACATATAACAAATGTACCATACCAATAAGTAGCTACAGCTCTTTAAAAGTCGAGCAGTAGAGGGCAGTAGTAACCTGAGCGGTATTGATGCTGCCTTCACGTGCTTTCGGAATTATCGTAAATAAGAGTTTCCTAGGTAGTTTCCGATGAGCTCATAATCACGACTTCAGAAGTGGAAATTTTCAAATTTCCGATAGCACGTGAAGGCAGCATAAAAGTAATATACAGTATCAGTTGTACTAATCTGTTGTACTAATATTAATGTATGAACACTCTAAAAAAAGTGCTATGTAGCACTAAAAGTGGTTCTTGGCTCATAATCATAGGGGAACCACTTTTGGTGCTGTGTAGCACCATATCTTTAAAGGTGCTCTACAGCACCTTTGTCAAATGGTGCAATGTAGAACCCATAAGAGGTGCCATATTGCATTTTATTTCTTCAACAAAAATGGTGCTAAACAGCACCAATAGTGGTTCTTTGGCTTGTAAAGAATCTTTAAAGGTGCTTAACAGGTTCTTTGTATGGCAGTGGTGCTATATAGCACCTTAACCACCCAAAAGAACCACTGAAGAACCATACAGGGGCTTAACAGGTTCTGTATGCAGTAGCGGCGCTATATAGCACCTCAGCACCAAAGAACTGGTGAAGAACCAAGATTTGGTGCTATACAGCACTTAAAGTGGTTCCTCTATGATTATGAGCCAAAGAACCACTTTTAGTATAGCACCATTTTTTTTTATAGAGTGAATGAACTTGTTAAATTAACCAATTCAGAAAAACAAATGCTGTTTTAAAGAGATATTCCACTGGTTTGTCTGGGTTTTGTGTCAGACGCAAACTTTAATGTCAAGGTTTGGTCTGGTCTTTGCGAATTCTTTCAGCTTCTTGACGCCATCTTTGGTAAACTTGTTGTCAAACATCCTGTAATGGATAAAAAAAACACACATAAATGCCACTTGTGAAACAGAACCATGAGGAAATCAAATATGATTTCCTCATGGTTCTGAGGATATCAAAAAATACCACAAGGATATCAAAAAATACCATGAGGATATCAAATACTGAAACAAATCAGCTCTAAATGGTTCTTACCACAGGTACTCTAATGTAGTGTTCTCTTTGAGCACAGCCATGAGGACTTCTGCTCCTTTGTCTGTCACTAGGTTGTCACGAAGTCTGTTAAAGGCAAAATGTTTAAACACAGTGAACACTGAAGATAAATAATTGATTAGAGAGACTGCAATGACAAGGATTAGTCTCAATCACCTGATATCTGTCAGTGTGCAATTCGTCCTCAACAATTCTGCAAGATAACCAGCTCCATCATCTCCAATTTTATTGATGGCCATTCTAATGAAGGAATGATATTGTAAACATTGAGTAAGAAGCAACATATGTGTATTTGTAACAAAAAAATTATGTTTTTTTCCACTGTTCACCTGAGATCAGTCACAGTATGGTTTTCTTTCAGAGCTTCCACAAGGATTTTCAGGCCTTCACAGCCAAGTCCTGTCGCAACCACCCTATAATGAACATACACATACGTCATAATAAATTCTTACTTTTCACTATTTTCTTTTAATATTTAATTTCTAATAATTTATAAATTATAATGTATTAATTTATAAATATTTATTATACATAATTTTTATTTTACATTGTATATTTATTTTATATATATTTATATTTCATTTTTATTTCCCTTACCACAGTCTCTGAATGCGACAATCTGGGTTTCTCAAAACGAGGGATAACACAGATGCTCCCTCTGAACCAAGAGGATTCTGGCCCAGGCTTTATGCAAAGAACATACAATAATTATCACATAGTACAATAAATAATAATATATAACATTGAGTGCATCATGTCTGCCTCTGAATAATTATGCCTACAGTTTTTACCTGAGTGTTGAGAAGAGATGAAGGACCGGCAGGAGTCGGCGTAATCCGTCAGCATCAAGTCCTTGAGCGTCCAAATTTAAAACCTGCAGATCTGGGCTGAGCTGTAAAAGGAAAGCCAGTTCGCTCCAGTCCCTGTTTACTGAACCGGACTGACCTGAGGCCTGCTGTGAAAGAACTTTCATCCAACCCTGTAGCCGCTGTGACAAACCATTGTCCTGGGCCTCATATAGACAGTGACAAACATTAACCTGCCTCTCTGAGCTGAGGGTAGAGCTCTGGAGTTGGGAGTGTAACAGATGGAGGAGGAAAGGAGGAGTCGGTTCTGGAGAGGACTGGCAATGGAGCAGATGCATCTTGGGCCCATCAGGGAAAAATCCATTTAGGATGAGACGTGTTCTAGGAACCAGCAGGCCGCATACAAACCTGGATAAGTGGAAATAACTGGTCAGTTATAAAATGTAGTCATCATAGTAATCAGAGCTATCAAAAGAAAGGAAAGAATCTTTTAAAAAGAAAGGAAGAAAACTTTGTTTATATATATATATATATATGTAACCTGGCTGTCTGAAAATTTTGAGTTCATTGAAATTAAAAATTTGAGTTAATACAATGAAGGCGATTAGTTTAAAGAAACTCAAAATATTGTTATATGAACCACATTCATTATCTAAGTTGATTTGACAAAAGAAAAAAGTTTATAACAAATCATGACAATATTTTTTTTTACAGTGTATATAAGTATTTTTTACAAATATGAATTATTATTGTTCAAGAATTATGAATTGTTGGCAAGTTGCGCCACATGCACATTTTACAACCTGTACTAACCTTTTTGTATCATAAAAAGCTAAAATTTTCCTCTCTTACATATATTGTAAAACATTGTTGGTTTAACTTAAAAAAGTAACCTGGTTGCCTTAAAATGTTGAGTTCAGTGAAATTAAAAATTTGAGTTACTACAATGGATATTGCTTTAATCAACAGAAACTCAACAGAAACTCTGAACCACATTAATTATCTAAGTTGATTTGAGAAAAAAAGTGATTACAAATCATGAAAATATTTTTTACAGTTTTGTTTTTTTATTTAAATTAGCAGACAACAGTTTTTCAGATATTAATAAGAAGTTTTGTTAAAATATTTTTTCCAATTAAAAAAGAAAAATAGTAAATAAAAAAATTCAAAATGAAAAGATCTGCATGCATTCAAGTCACTGTATGTGTGAATTGCTTTAATGATTTTTTTTTAAATAAAAAGATGAACAAAAATAAAATGTTAATGAAAATGCATTTAATATGACAACACTTAAAAGGTACCTGCAGAAAAGATCCATGTGTCCAGATTGATGTCGTTCACCATAGCGAAGAGCCTTCTTAATACGTCTGCGGAAGAGACGCTGTGGTCTGCAGAATTTGTTAAAGGCTGATGCCATCTGCTTAAAAGCAGACTGAAGATACCAGCCTGTGCTTAGTTTGAGGCCTAAAAATGGATCTGATCTTGAGAGTGACTGAAAAACATAGTACAGGGCAGCCAGGAACTCCTGCACGCTGGTGTGGATAAAATGGAAGCCCTTTTCAAAGGTGAGGGATGCTCGATCCTCTTTAAGTATCTCAAAGAGGAACACCTGTGAGAGTTTGGTGCTATCCAGATTAAAAGAGCTCAAATCAGAGCTTTCGAAGATGAACCGTCTCTCCAGGAGGCCTTTGAAGGCCATAGCTCCCAGGTTTTTGAGTATAGGCTGCATTTCGCCAAGGACGTGAGGGGCGTGCTGAAGCCTGGTGTGATGGGAGCCCTCGCTACGCCCTTGCACATGGAATAGCAAGATGGATTTAACGAAGCAGCAGTAGATCTCAGTGATTGTGACTGGTTTGGAGCTCTCCTCAGAAGGTCCCAATGAAGAGTTCGGTTGATTGGCTTCCTCAATGACTCTTACGGAATCAGGACAAAGGCAGGAGCCACCATCATGCAAGGCGGTAGACACGATCCAACAGAATGCGGGAATGTGGCACATGAGGAGAAGGGGCTTATGGGATGACACAGAGGCCCACACTGCAGCGGCAGCCTCCGGAGAACTGCAGTTCTGCTCAAAGTACTGCTTCTGCTGAGCTGAAGAGAAACCTAGCAGACTGTAAAACTGGCTGACCAGCACTGGAGGAACTTTGGAGACCGCATGAGGTCGTGAGGTGAGGAAAATGGACACGCCTGGAAGCAGATTTCCTTTGATTAAGTTCACCACAATGGATTGTATAGGCTGCACCCGCTCAGGATTTGAGCACTTGGGTGTGTGTTCAAAATTAAGAGGGTAGCAGAACTCATCCAGACCATCTAAGATGAGTAAAAACTGTGTTGGGTTTGAGCTCAGTAACTCTTGCAGGTAAGGTTTCAGGTGGATGTAGTGATCCGAGAGCAGATCCTGCAAGCTCTGCTCTTGAGTTATGAGGTTTAGCTCACGAAAGGACAGAGATAGGACAATCTTGGACGAGGTGGTTTCTGCAGCCCACTCTCGCACCAACCGTCTCACAACCGTGGTTTTCCCACTTCCAGCAACTCCTGACAGCATATTCACACCACTCGATAGGTTGGACAGCAAATTCTCATACACATCCCTGAAAACGCAGATCTCATCCTTTTGTGTCCTGAAAGCATCCCCAACTGCTGCTGACTCATGTCGGCATTGAGTAGGGGATGCATAACCAGCTTGTCTTGAGAAGGTGATATCAGTCAAGTACCAGATTTCATCCTGCCCTAAATTGTGTCCTCTGATGCTGAGATAGTCCACCAGGCTGTGCTGTCTGGCCAAGATGTCTTTGTGCTTTTTGAGATGCTCTTGCCTGTTTGCCTGTCCTGGTTTTGTGGTGTCATCTCGAACACTTTGCAGTATGTAGAGGAACGCCCTGCATGATTCTTCACCTCTCCCATTCAGCACATCCAACAGAACTCTCAAACATTCTCGCTCACCTTTAACAGCCGAACCTCTAATGAGACTGAGGTCCTCCTCGGTCACCGCCCCTACGTTAAACAGTACGTCCAGAAGGTGTGTCAGGTGTTTGCTGTAGTTCTCCACCAGCTCCACGCGACGCTGTTGAATCTCTGTGCAACAGGCTCCAACAGCCATCACTTTAATATGCTACTGATTATAGGGGAGTTTGGGGCCCCCTAATTAAGGCTTGACCATCCCCCCCTAAAGGAAGTTAAAAGAAAATGTTTAGGCCTATATAAAAATTATTCATTCTTTTTACATATAAGTATGTCAGTAATGTTTTCAAACAACCTTTCAGAAACCACACAAGCTGACAAAAAAGTCACTTTTGAGACAATTATCAACAATGCGATAATCAAGCGTTTTCTGTTTATATCAGTATCGGACGGTAAATCGACAAAATACTGTCATTATTACTTAAAGGGTTAGTTCACCCAAAAATGAAAATTCTGTCATTTATTACTCACCCTCATGTCGTTCCACACCCGTAAGACCTTCGCTAATCTTTGGAATGCAAATTAAGATATTTTTGTTGAAATCCGATGGCTCTGTGAGGCCTGCATAGGGAGCAATGACATTTCCTCAAGATCCATAAAGGTACTAAAAACATATTTAAATCAGATCAGTGAGTACAGTGGTTCAATATTAATATTATAAAGCGACGAGAATATTTTTGGTGCGGCAAAAAAAACAAAATAACGACTTATATAGTGATGGCTGATTTCAAAACACTGCTTCATGAAGCTTCGGAGCATAATGAATCAGCGTGTCGAATCAGCGGTTTGGAGCGCCAAAGTCACGTGATTTCAGCAGTTTGGCGGTTTGACGCGCGATCCGAATCATGATTCGACACAAAAGAATCATAACACTCCGAAGCTTCCTGAAGCAGTGTTTTGAAATTGGCCATCACTATATAAGTCGTTATTTTGCTTTTTTTGCCGCACCAAAAATATTCTCGTCGCTTTATAATATTAATATTGAACCACTGTACTCACTGATCTGATTTAAATATGTTTTTAGTACATTAATGGATCTTGAGAAAGGAAATGTCATTGCTGGCTATGGAGGCCTCACGGAGCCATCGGATTTCAACAAAAATATCTTAATTTGTGTTCTGAAGATTAATGAAGGATTTACGGGTGTGAAACGGCATGAGGGTGAGTAATAAATTACACTATTTTCATTTTGGGGTGAACTAACCCTTTAATTGAAAATGTATGTATCTATATATAACCACAATAACAAACAGAAATAGAAAAAATATTGTTTTATTTAAACTGTGTTTAAGATGATAGTTGGCTATGGTTATGTCAAGGAACAACAAAGGAATCAGACGAAGCTACTTCACGCCCGGGAAATGACAGAAACAGAAATACATCCAAATGAATATATTAACAGTTCCAAATAAGCACAGCAAAAACAGCTAAATTACTTGATAAAAAATAAATAAATTAACTTACAGGGTCACACGCATTATTCCCCCACTTCCGTAGACTCTCATTGATTCATTAGCGGTTGAAAGTGAAAGTACCCTTTTTGCGACATAATAAGCGTATTATAAGCATAATAATCTTGACAAATCAGAAACTCTTATCGATTACATGTTCTATTTCGCACATATTTATCGTAATAGTAAAACAGAAAGAGCTTAGGTGTCTAAAAAATATGACTGAAATACTCTGTATGTATTCTTCTCCAAGTCACCTGATAAATTGGGCAATATGAGAATACAAGAAGTTGAAGGATCTCCGCCCACTGGCAGAGTTACTTCTCAGAATTGTCTTCTTAATTGTACGTGACTGATTTCTGTTTCTGTACAGTACACCGATGAAAAGAAATAACTCATACATTTATAATTAATTCAACCCCAACAGTTTAACATACAGACTCTTTTGTTTTGGTGTGCTTTGTACTTTTTGGACTTTCATAAACTTAATAGTTTCATGTAATTTCATGGATCATGTTACCAAAATTGGAACATAATTAATTTGCTGCCTTTCAAATAGTAATATCACCAGCAAATGATAAATAAGGAAGAAAAATTGTGACTTATACCTTAAATGTGTTCACAAATACCCATTCCCATGAAAAATACAGAGCTGACACCTAAATGTTTTTAATCAGCTTTAATATGCACAGATACATTGCCAGTTTGCTTCAAATTGACAGATTTCCAGGTATTTTACACAAATAGTATAAAACAAAATCACAAAGTGTGAATTACATCTCAACTGGTGGGCCAAGTTTGTGTACAGAGTATTGGGGTATTTTTATAAATGTCAAAAATAGATATTTGTTCTAAATACATTACATGCGGCACTTATGCGTACAACAGTTCAACGTGTATTCATACTGTGTTTTCTTTTAAACCTCAACTTTGACCCTAGCTCTGATAGGCACATGCTCAATGTTTCTCTTAACATTCTCCTTTAACGGTCATATCATCAAGGCAATATCAAATAATTGTGCTATTAACAGTTTTCGGTGCCTGAAATCCTACAGGTCACTGGGTATGCCAATTTCACACTTTTAGTTTTAATTTGGTTTGCAAACATTTAGTAGTGCTTTGTTACTTTTTATCTACATATACACAAACCTGCCTCAGAAAAATAAACAAGCCATTTTTATTTTTTTTTGTAGATAACACAACTTCCCCAACTATTAAGGCTAACAAACATCTCTCACAAGCTTATAGCAGTGCTAATGTGGGGAAAATGGCATTAATAGGAGAGATTATTGTGTCCAGTGTATTATGAGCACAAAGCCTGAGCGATTTACCACTGGAGTGTGTAAGGAAAGACCTCTCTTAAAAATCAATCTTTTGTCCATTACTGGATTTCATCCCATTTCTACAGGAACACTTATCTTATCAAAGATACTCTCTAATCCTAACCTTTTGGGGCACAGATTTGGGAATGAGAAAAGACTAATCTCCAAACTTATAATTTGAGTAATGAATGACTAATCAATCGCAATGTAAAAGAAACGTGGCTGTTCTCTAGCATAGATACTATCACCGGTTATAACTTGCGCATTCTTTCCATCAACATTAAGATTTCAGGAGCCTTTTCATACATGACACGCACCTTCAATGCACTTGGCATACGTTCTTTAAAAGTTCGTCCTCATTTCTCTTGAGCACCTCAACTAATATTAATAACTTACTAGGCTTGTGAGCAAAATTATGTCGCTCAAATAGAACAGGTTTATCCGTCCATATTAACATCTCTAAGTCATCTTCTATATGCAAAAAGTAATTGATACCTTTCCTATGAACGTTTTAATAGAGTTACCAAGTAATTATAACTCACATTACAATGACAGTAATTCACTAGAAGAAAAAGTGTACTGGGTCCGAGTAGGTTTGGATTGCAGAATGCATGGAAAAGTAATCACGTGTGAACATAAATAGAAACCAAGCGAATAACTACTCATTACGAACCCTGATTTTCCTCGTTAACATCGCTGAGGTCACCTTCTCTAACAAATCAACATCCCCTAAAAAAAAAAGCTAGACAGAGTGCAGGAAAAATGCACATATATATATTGTTATTTCTTGGCTTCGACGTATAAAATCATAATATTCATATAACAGTATTAAACCCCAAAACATAAATAAGTTGCTGGATTTTCACAACTGAAAGCAGAGGCCTTTGGTGCAGCTGGCCGGCGTCTCATTGGCAGAGATAAGCTCCACCTGTAGTCATGTGATTGATGAACTAAAGAGCATATCTGGAAGATCATGTGAGAACGCAGGAAGTGCTTGGTCATGACTCGTCCATCATCTTGAGTTGAGGCGAGGGGCAGTCTGAGAAATCAAAAAATAAACCTGTTATTTTTTTTTTGTTCCTCACTGAAATAATTTCCATAATTTCATCAGCAATGCTCACCACAGAAAGGTGTCCATTCTTAGCCTTGGCTATCAGCAACTCTGAGCCAGATGTAAAATCTATGATCCCTTCTTTTCCTTGAGCCACATTGAACTTTATACTGTCCATGAAGAGGGAAAGCAAAAGATTTGATTAATAAAAGTATCTGAGATTTAAACAAGTCTGTCTTGAAACTCAAAGTATTTTACAAAATGATAATTTTGCATCTGCAACTCACCTTCCCTGGTTAATGTTAATGCTGTTGATCTTTTCAGCACAGATAGCCACTTTGGTTAAGGTCTCGATCACGTGCTCATTCTGAAGCACCACATCACCCTGTGACACCAATACAGTTCTCATATTCACTCTGAGAGCAGGCAGTTTAGCACTTAAGGAAATTAAAAGCAAATAACTGATCTTTAGACTTACTTTCTGCTTATTGTCTTCAGAAGCAACATGGAGAACGAACATGCCATCACTTAGAGAGCTGACAGAAATCCCTACAGATAAAAACAGAAGTGGTCAGTGTCACTTTTTGATTTGTTGATTCATTTTTTTTGATTCTTTCTCTTTTTTTAAGTTTTTACCTTGGCTGTCAGTAATCATTTAAGTCTGCTTGAAAATGCAATCTCGGGTTCAGTTCATGTGAATGCTTTATAATTCATATGACTGCAATCCGTTCTAACTAGCAGAAGTGAACCATTATCAACAGCGTATAAAGTGTATCTTTGCAACTGAATAGATAAAAGCTAGTACTCATGGTAGTACTCACATTGATAACGTAAACGTAATACGAAAAGAGGAAATAAACTCTGGTTCTAATCAAGCAGTGAAACTGTAAAAACAGTTTAAGAATTATTCTCCATCTCTCTTCCTTCTCACCTTTCAGTGAGCTGTAGTCGATCCGCTGTTTCATTTTGGCCTCCTCCACAATAATGGCGCTGTTCGCCATGAGCAGGAGCTGTCGGTTGCGAGCTTTGTATCCTTTTCTATCATACTTAGTCACAGGAACAGCATACTGTGGGGAAAGACGGATGAAGTTTAGATTACATTAACAGAGACAATCTTTACATTCCATCTATTATCACAGATGTTTCACAAATTGTTTGGTATGCTGCCAGAGGAAACATTTACAAACACTAAAAAAAATAAAATAATGTAATGTACAGTTTATCACATATTCAGTTATGTAAAATGACAGATTTCTAGCTTCTTTGGAGAGACTGACAAAAGGATTTATACAAAAATAATTTTTAATACAAAACCACAGTGAAAAAAAAAAGGGCCAGAATTCAACCCACCTTCATCTTGTCATTTCCCAGAGCCTGTAGCACTTTAGGATTTATGTCCTCCCCATCTTTTGAACAAACACACACAGAAAACAATTAGAATATACAGCAGAGAAAACGAGTTTACAAAATGAGGCTAAAAAAGAAGATGAAAGAGGTGTGTGAACTCGCAAATTCAATGTCAGCAGAAGTAATTTGCTCTGGTCCTCTTCCTGTTCGTAGGAGTGATGAGATAGTTAGCAGGTTATCATCACTCAATGGCTGGCTGTCTAAGTGGTGTCCGCAGAATAATATAGGTTTCATAGACAATTGGAAAAGCTTTTGGGGCAGACCTGACCTG